>JABUQX010105046.1:7500-10000 GCA_015478945.1 Trachelipus rathkii | reverse complement strand
AATTTTTTTGGTAGTCCTCTAACTGCGGAATGATATAGGCATTCCGCTAACTGCAATTCCACAACATTTTTCAAATTATCGCAATTGCAATTCCTCAATTTATTTTTGTATTTCCGCAATATGCGGACTTAAATTGATGGAACGTCCACTCTGATAAGATATTATATATATAATATAATATATATATTATATATATTATATAGTATATATTATAATATATATATATATATATATATATATATATAGTATATATATATATATAATATATATATATATATATATATAATATATATATATATATATATATAGGTTCAGCCTCCAGATTAGATGTCCCATGTATGTAAAAAAAACTATGATATCTACGTAAAAACTGAATACATTTTTGAACGGCGCACATTGTAATGGAGGAAAATGAAGAAATAAAATAAAGTAGATAAAAAAAAGTAAATAATAATAATAAATGAAGAAGAAATAAATAAGAATAAAAAAAGTAATAATAAATAATAATTCTCTCATTCCCCAAAATTTTCGCGTTCCAAAGTCATGAGTCCCCAATATTTTCTTTTCAAGTTAAGGCGAACATACGCGCACGCACACACACACACACACACACACACACACACACACTTTATGATAGATAGATTTCTAGAGAAATTAAATTTTTTTTGCATGACCTGACCTGACCTAACCTAAACTATATTCCAATTTTAATTTTTTATTATTAATTTAACTTTAATTTTTATTTTTATAATTTTTTTATTTATATATATATATAATTTCCCTAAAGTATTAAAAAGATATAAGGAAAACGTTTATTTTTATGGGTATCATGTTTTAAATTAAGTTTTGAACGTACGATTATAATATTTTATTATTATTATAAAAATTAATAATTAGTATTTTTTTTTTAGTTCTTGCATTACAATGTACGCTAAATTCAAAAATATATTAAGTTTTTAATGGAAAGCATATAGTGTTTTTTTTTTTAGATACGAGGGCACCTAATCTGGAGACTGGCCGATATTATATTATATATATTTATTAATATTATATATTATATATATTATATATGATATATATATATATATTATATATATATTATATTATATATATATATAATATATATATATATATATATTATAATATATATACACAACTGGCACAATTATTATGGATTTTTAAAAATTTCAAATTTTCAACAAAATGGTCAACAAAATGTATTTAAATTATTGCAATCATTTTATTTTTATACAATAGCACCGAACAACTATTAAACATTAATTTTTAGAGACTTTTAGTCTAATATTCGAGTAAATCTGGCAACACTGTAGAAATAACTTGGACCCACGTGTATTAGTCCGCGCACGAGATTTTGACGAAATCATTCTGTGTATTAGTTTGGCTTTGTGAAGTTGAATTTTCTGCCTCTTATAGACTTTTAATTTTTATTTTTGCAGTAATATGTATTGTTCCCAGATGTGATTTATAAAAATAGACTTTGTCTTTATATTTTTTAACAAATCTATGCTATTTAGAAACTTTAGAAAATGGGTAAATTTAAGGACTTGAGTCCACGCAAAGTTGGACAAATAAATGTTCTATTAAGTGTAGGTACGCTAAAACAGAAAGAAATAGCCAAAAAATTGAATGTATCAACTCAATCAGTTAGCAATATTAAAAAGAAAATGGAAAACAGTCAAAATTTGAACTCGAGTAGGGTTGGAAAATGTGGTCGGAAACGTAAAACAACTCCTAGAATGGATAGAAAGATAATAAAAGAGGCTCTTCTTAACAGAAGATTAACTTGCAAACAGATTTCTTTTCAACTGGCTGCGGAGGGTGTTATTCTTGCCCGAAGAACAGTGAACAAGAGGCTTTTGGAAGTTGGATTGAAAGCGTATCGCCCGAGAAAGAAGCCTCGACTTACAGAGATGATGATGAAGACACGTTATGCCTGGGCTAAGAACCATGTTGAGTGGACTTCCGAGCAATGGGAAAAGGTAAGAATGACACATCTATAGTTAACTTGTATTGGACAAAAGATCATTAATTATTATTAGAAGTTGTGGTGCATAAAAATAATTTATTAGTGGATATAGGAATATTTTCTGTTACAGTATCTGTGACAGTATTTTTTTAACTGTACTGTATATTATTTATATTCATGTAGGTAGTTAGTTCTCTTGACTGTATGAACTGTATATTTTCTTTTTTCATGTAGGTAGTCTTCTCTGACGAATCAACCATCGCAGTACTTGATGACCGTGTTCAGACTGTTCGAAGACGAGCTGGTGAAGAATTTTTAGCTCAATGTCTGAAGAAAACAATAAAATTTCCAACAAAAATCATGGTGTGGGGAGCTATTTCTGTGCATGGAACAAGCCGTTTACACATTGTTGATGGAACCATGGACCAATTTAAGTACATAGAGGTACTTAAAGGTCGTTTGTTACCTCAAATAAGGGAATGGTATGGTGAAAGTCCTTGGATATTTCAACAA
>JABUQX010105045.1:0-14553 GCA_015478945.1 Trachelipus rathkii | reverse complement strand
ATATATATAATATATATTATATATATATATATATATAAGCTAATACTACAGATATATATATAGATCAGAGCACCGAACTCATAAGGGCGAATCGTTCATTCAGCACGCATTTCATTATAGAAACGATCTAATTTGCAAATTTCACAATGTTTTGAGAATATTTTCATATTTTTTGCGAAAGTTGGTCACATTAAAATGAAATGTATTACATAATAAATATAAAAGATTATGCAAAATTGAAACGAAAGAAGGAAGAATAGCCGCTATCAAATAATGCTTTTAATACCCTACAAAAGGCCGAAACCCCCGTGCCAAAAGGAAAAGGCGGATATGGAATCTGTGAAATTTATTATATAAAATTTTATAAATCCTTCTGTTTATAAATATATGTTGAAAACATTACCCATAATGAATAATATTTTTTTTAACAAAAGCTATTTTATATCGCACATAAAATAAATTAAAAGAACTTTAAATTAAAATAGACCAGAAAAAATAGTAATTATAAATATTTATTAAAAAGTTAACGTGAAGACTATAATAGAAAAATGTTAACATAAAAAATTTTAAATTAATATGAAATAAAGTAATATATATAATATATATATATATATATAATATATAAAATAATATATATATATTATATATATATATATTATATATATATATATAAATATATAATATAATAATATATATAATTATTATATATATATATATATATATATATATATATATATATAGTAAGCGAAATATAATATAATATATATATATATATATATATATATATATATAAGTATATATATATATTATATATAATATATATATATATATATATAATATATATATAGTATAGGAGTTCACCGTGTTTTCCGATGCTGAATGTGAAACACACCTAAACGTCAATTTTTTTACTGCATTTCATTTGACATTTTTCAATTTCAGACTTACTCAATTTGAACCATGGAAAGATACACAATGGAGCAACGTGTTAAAGTTATTCAGTCTTATTATGAAAATGGGCGTTCAAATCAAAATGCATATCGTGCACTTCGTGATTTTTTGGCCAATTTAATCGTCCAAATGTGCGTACAATCGGAAAAATCGTGAAAAAATTTGAGCAACCCGGGTCTGTAGGAGATTTGAAAAGACCAGTGCATGCTCGTACAGCTCGTACTGCAGAAAATATTGGTACTGTTCGCGATAAGTGTGCTGAGAAGCCCATCCACTTCAACTCGTCGTCGTGCCCAAAATTGCACCTCTCACGCTCGTCGTTGATGAACATTATTTAAAGAACTTTGCATTTAAAACGCTTACAATGTGCAATTGACTCAAGAACTAAAGCCTCTTTACCATACAAAACGTCGTCAATTGTCAGAATGGTGGCAAGAAAGGGCAACAGTGGATGATCAATTTGCGAAGAAAATCATCTTCAGTGATGAAGTAGACGACCTTCACTGATCTCAATTAATCAGAATTGCCGCATTTTGGCGAATGATAATCCAAGATGATGTCGAAAAAACCAATGCACCACAAAGAGTGACTTGTTTGTTGCGTATGCGCTGCGCATCATCGGGCCGGATTTTTCCAAAATGAGCGCCTCAGGCAGTTACTGTGAATGGTGTTCCCTATCGTGAGATGATAACGAACTTTTTATTGCACGAATTGGAAGGTATGGATGTGGACGATATGTGTTTCAACAGGACGGTGCCACTTCCCACACAGCTAACGAAACAATGGCTCTTTTGCGCGACAAATTCAATAGCCGTGTTATCTCACGTGGTGGCGATGTCAATTGGCCGCCAATATCATGTGATTTGACACCGTTGGATTCTTTCTTTGGGGTTATTTGAAAGAAAAGTTGTACGTCGATAAGCCAGCAACAATTCAAGAGCTAAAGAATGAGATAATTCGGCACTAACGGCATAGAACCTCAATTATGCCTCAGCCTCATCGAAAATTTGACCATCGGATGGAGGTGTGCCGCCAGGTCGCGGCCGCCATTTGGCCGATATTTTGTTCCATACATAATTAACCATACCATATTATCATAATAAAAAAAGTGACAATATGTTTATTAAATGTTTGTGTTTATTTCAAGATAAACATCGGCCCTTAAAATTTAAAAAATCCCTATATTAATATATAATATTAATATATATATAGATAATATATAATATTATATATGATATATATATATAATATATATATATAATATATATATATATATATAATATATATATATAATATATATAATATATAGTATATTAGAGAGAAGAGAGAGAGCACGAGTAGTAAAAAGTTACTAGAGTCGCCACTGATATATATATATATATATATATATATAGTATTATATATATATTATATATATATAGGTATATACAGTATATATATATATATATATATATATATATATATATATATATATATATATATATATACCGCCTGTTTCTTATTTCTCTAATTAGAGGGGGTTCCAGATTAATATGACCGTGTGAGCCTGTCTGAATGGGCATCTGAATTAGCGAAGATGCAAGTGCAATAGCAGGAGACAACTTTTTAATACAAGAATCAATGTCAATCTTAATGGTAGAAAATGAATATGGAGGATGCTCAAATAAGACCAGTTTCCTTTATAAAATTTTACTGTAGTCATGTAAGCATTTAAAATAAATGTCCTTCTTAAATAAAATGATTCATAGAAAATGTAGTTCAGATATCCTTATAATAAACAAAATAATAATCTTCAGAATTAGTTAAAGTAATAAATCTTAATAGTAGTTTCAAATATAAATCTTCTTTAATAAATAATCTTCAGAAATATAAATTTACAAATGTGGCTTATGTAAATGAGAGACTTGAGGAATATTTTAACAATGCGAGAGAGCCTCTAAAAATATTAACAAAATCGTGAGCACTTGGTGGGAGAGACAGAATAATGTTTTCATACACCGACAAATACCTGAATAAATCTGTAGAATATTTCTGGATACACAGACTTGATGCGAATCAAATAAATATTATTCAAATATTAATTAATATCGGAGACAACGAAAATGCATAAAATAGTTCTGCACAAAATACAAGTAATCTTAAGAATAACACAGTTTTTATTTCACTTCTTGTAAAACAATCACAGTTTATATTTAATTAAAAATGCAATCACTTCTGTGTGCGACGAGGTTGAAATATGGAAAATATGAGAATCGATTTTTATTCACTTGCAAGAATAAATATTCATAGATTAAATGTAAAACTTCTTAATATAATAGGAATTAGACAAAATTGTTATTCTCAAGTGCTATTGATAAATAAAACACAATAAAACACTAGTTATCAGAATTACTGTTGTTGGACCTAACACAACAGAATTCCACAGAAATTATCTGTACTCTCTCCGCTCACTAAGCAGAAACACAACACGTCTGACTTCTAACAATGCTCTCGGAAGACTCCTGACTACGGTACATATGCGCTCTTATAATATCTACAAAAATAAACTCCGTTATATTGCAATGTAGTCTCTCGCGACTCTTTAATAAATTTGTACATCAGAATCTTAATGCTATTAATTACTATTTGTTTTAAGAAGGTTCTTACAAATAAATATTTAACTTTATATATATTTATGCTGTAAAGAAAACCTCCTCTCCTAAAAAGAAATTTATACACATTTAAATTTCTACTACATTTTGTAATAAAAATATGATATATAAAACAAAAGTAATTAACTTCTAATATATACTTTAAATAAATAAGAAATAAATGACTAGTATTCAGCAGAAACATTTCTTCCTTCTTTCCAGACTCACGGATATCATTTCCACAAAATCAGGTACAGGACATTTAAGGGTTTTTCAACATGATAAAATAGATTTAAAAAAATATATACAATACTATAAGTACATCCTTTGCATTCCATCAAAACACCTACCATAAAATGTAAGTTGTTCTAACAGAAATACAGAATTACAGAACCCTTGAAAAATCGCTATTCTGAAAAAGAGAATTCGTTACGTTGGTGAGAACAAGAAGGTTGATTAATATAGTCATTACCAATGGGAGTACTATGTGATGGAAATATCTTTTTAGAAGATCTGAGAAATTTAGGGCTTTGCTCCCTAGGACCTTTGTAATGTTGATGAGGAATGTAACTGCTATCAGAAAGATCGGAATCAGACTTTGATCTACTAGAACTTAAGGGATTTGAACTTTCGTTAGGATTACGAAAACCTGAGAAGGAAGATTGAGAAGTACTTTCTGAATTAAAAGTTTGGTCTTTCTGACTATTTTGCACTCCTTGATTGGAAAGATTTTGGTTAGGTGGCACTCTTATCGGATCTCTAAAAGAAGATTTGGAATATTGGAAACTATTATTTTGCGGAACGGGAGGCGGATTTTTATGCAAACTTCGTGTGTATCGATGTGGGAAAATGAAGTTCTCAGACTCATTTTCTCGTACATCATGCTGATCTAACTGCTCATTTTCATCATTTCTCTCAATATTAAAATGAACCTGTTTGGAATTTTTACGATTAGAAGAAGAATGTTTTGACTTTAAAGGAGGATTAGAGTTTAAAATTGGTTCTGGGACCACTTTAAAATTAACACTGTGTACAGCGATTTCCCGCCCGGTTTGAAGACATTGTAATATAAATCTATTGCGTCCTAATATCCCTATTACTCTATAAGGTCCGTTCCAACGCTTAAAGAGCTTCTTGGGTATCCCAGCAGGCTTGATATCTAAGATATATACCCGGCTACCGATCACTATGCTTCGATCTATAGCTTTATTATGTTGTCTGTTGACAAATTTTTGTGTTTCATTTTCTAAATTTTCTTTAGCAATCTCTCTAATAAGGTTAGTTCTTATCGCTAGATCCTTAAGATCTTCGTGGCTAGGATAAAATTCTTTATCAGGGTTCGTGAAAGGAGTAATATAATTATCAATGTCGTATGGTAATCTATTGTTGTAACCATGAAGAACGTAATGGGGAGAATCTCCGATAGTTTCATTGAAAGTGCTGTTTATACATAACTGTACAAAAGGGAGATAAGATGACCAGTCATCACCTTTTTTATTCACATAATGACGCAAGTAATTTTCTATTTGTAGGTTTGACCTTTCTACGTTGCTATTTGCTATGGGTGAACTAACGAAATTTCTACTTTGTTAATCTTCCATAACTTACACAGTTGTTTGAAGAAGGAGGAAACATATTCACTAGCGTTGTCCGACAAAAGTACGGAGGGAGTATTGTGACGAACGATAAATCGGTGTAACAGCGCATTTGCGATATGCACACCACTGAGAGACGGTATAGGACAAAGCTCGACATAGCGCGTGAGAGAGTCCTTGAAGACAAGAATATATTTAGCATCAGTTTTTCGGCACGTTGGTAAGGGACCTAGGATGTCCTATGCACTCTGCTGAAGGGGGAGTATGCTATTGGGTATTTGAAAATGGGAGCTCTTTTTGGAATGTTTCCCTTAACCTTTAAACAAGACGGACATTCCCTGCAGAATTGAAAAACTAATTTCGACATGTTTGGAAAGATATATCGTTCTTTATTCTCTTCTCCGTTCGAATATGGCCCATGTGACCTGATCCCAAACTACAATGGCAAATATTTAGAATGGTGTACACTAAAGAATCTGGAACTTCTATTAAATATTGCATGTCCTTCGTGACGTAGTATAAAATATCTTTATTATATGCATGAGGGAAGCAAAATGTGTTCCCATTTTCTTTTATCAATTTAATGATTGGTGACAATCTCGGACTTCTGACGTGAGGTTAAATAACTTTTTATTTACAATAAAAGATGCTAAATTAGAAACAGTATTGACTGGGACGGTAGGAGGGGGATTGCGAGACAAGTAATCCGGGCAAATATTTTTCTTTCCCTCAATATATAAAATCTCTGGGTCGAAACAATTCACTTTAAGAGCCCATTTTGCGAGCTTGTGAGACAAATCTTTATTTTTAAAAATTGAAACAAGGGGTTGGTGATCAGTATATATTTTAATTTTGTATCCAAAAACAATATTACCAAATTTAGAAAGTACCCACGTAACAGTTAACGCTTCGCGCTCTATGGAACTATAGTTTTTCTCAGCTTTACTCAGCATTCTTGAAGCGAATGAGACGGGACGATCATTACCTTTAGAATCTTTTTGTCCTAAAACTGCCCCAAGACCCACTCCACTAGCATCAGTAGAGATGATAAATTCTTTATTAAAATCAGGGAACTGCAATATCGGCTCAACTATAAGCTTTTGCTTAAGGGTGTCAAAAGGTTTCTGTTGTTCGTATGATTATACAAACTTAGCGTTTTTTCTAAACAGAGACGTGATAGGTTGAGCAACGACACTAAACGAAGGAATTAAATTGCGATAGAAAGATGTATAACCAATAAAAGCACGAGCGGACGTAACATCCGTGGGAACGGGAAAAGATTTTAATGCTTGAAGTTTTGTTGGATCTGCGGATAATCCATCTGCACTAATAAGGAAACCTAAAAAGACGAGAGAACGTTTGAAGAAGTTCGCCTTCTCCAGCTTTACTTTTAATTTTGCCTTTTTAAGAGCTTCAAATACCAGAGTAAGACTTTGATAGTGTGACTCAATATCTTTTGAAAAAACAATAATATCGTCTAAATATATGAGGGCATGGATACCCAATAAATGAGAAAGAGCGGTCTCCATTATTTCGCAAAATATATTTGGAGCAGTACGGACTCCCATGGGGAGGACTCGAGGTTGCCAATGACCTCGGTGAGACGAAAAGGCAAGGTAGGGACGGCTTTCAGGCGAGACCCATACATTGTAGTAGCCGTTCAATAAATCCAGGGAGGTAAACACATTAGATTGGCCCAGTTTAGAAAGTGTATCTTCTATCCTAGGTATTGGAAATTGGATCGGAACGATATATTTATGAAGCTTACGATAGTCTAAAACCACTCTCGGTCTTACACTGTTTTTCTTGGGGATTACCAATAAAATACTGGAATGGGGAGAGTCAGAAGGCTCTATATATTCTTTTAAAATACAGTCATTGACCCATTCGTCAATATCTGCTTGAAATTTATGAGGCATTTGATAGTTCACCGTGAAGAAATATTTTGGTGAATCGGGAGTTAATTCAAGCTTAAATTCACCTTAAGGGCAAAGATTCACTTTGTCATTCCCTAAGGCTATGACTTCTTTTTTAGCTATCAGAAAATCAAGGAATTGTTCCAATTGCGACGCATCTTGAAGAACCACTAAATCTGCTTCTTTCGTTGATTTTGACAAAAGAATTTCTTTATATACATCACGTAGTTCGGCATCGGAGAGTCCTACTGAGGATTCAATTTTATTTACATTTGAACAACTGCTTCGAAAAGCGAGAGAATTTGTTTTGGATACGACAGTATTTTTGTCAAGAATGGTAGGAGATAGACTAAAATTTATACAATTTATAAGCATTGTGCCTTCTTTTACGGCGCTTAAAACATTAGCAAACATAATATTTGAAATACAATTTTTCTCGGACACAGATAAATGTTCTCAGGAGGAGATGTACCTGCTTTAGATTTCACATCGACTGACAAGATAGCACTTGAATAAGCCTCGAATTTAACAGTATTCGGCAAGGATAATTCATAACTTTGGTCATCAAAAATGTAAAGTTCATGAATGAAAGAATCGTTCTCAAAATTGAGATGATGCAAATTGGGAAGAGAATTTGCAGAATTGACTTTAGAATCGTCTAAGCACGAAGGGGATTTATTGTTGAGCATAGAATTAAAACTGGTTTTAGGATCATGAATCAGAGGATCGAAAACATGTAAAGGGATTTTTGTGAAACCTGTTTTACCATCCATCAATAAATTTTCATTTCTCAAATCAAGGACAGTAGGCAGACAAGCAAGGACGTCAGTGTTTAGGAGCATTTGGCCACTGAAAGTGCATTGGTCGTTCACAACAATTAGATGAATATTATACAATTGGTCGTTCAAGAGCAACTGAAGTTTCACCCTTCCCAAGTTTGGCATAACATTTCCGGAAATCGATTTTAATACAATATTGTTTTCCTTTAATTCAAGTGGATATAATTTGCGTAGCCTTTCAAATACCTGGAAACGTATCAAAGAAACACCGCTGTCAATATCTAAATAGCTGGTGATCTCATAGATAAATTCATATTCAACTGTTAATTTCAACTTCAAAAAATAACTTTTTCTGATTATTGGATTTTCGTCCCCTATATTTATTCCTGTAATATGTGGATTATTATTGACAATATTTACAATGTTTGCCTCCAAAGGGCTCATTACGACGTTTTGAGGCCTTAAACTCGTAACCCTTTCTAAAAATTTGAATCTTGAAAAGAAGAAGACTGAGACGAAATCGAACAAATTTGCGGAGAATAGCGGAATTTAGAGGTGCCATTTCTTGGTTGAATATGCGGTGAAAACGAATTATTTGAGTGAAATTCATGCCTATTTGGAATATATTTCACAGATTTGTTATAAAAATTGGTGTTTAGAACATAGTGCGGGTCCAAAAAGCTTACCTGAGATTCAATATTTTCATCTGAATATTTTAAAGAATGCGGGGACATGTTACTACGATTTCTGTTCCCGGCTTTTTGCGGAGCGGATGTACATTGATAGGAAGGCATATTTTGCGCCTTATTTAAATAATTAGCACCTTTGTTATACGAATTTGTCATATTTTGACAGTGATTCACCTGGTAGTTTCTTTTAAAACTACTTTGACCTCTGTTAAAATTAAAGGGTTACGAGTTTAAGGCCTCAAAACGTCGTAATGAGCCCTTTGGAGGCAAACATTGTAAATATTGTCAATAATAATCCACATATTACAGGAATAAATATAGGGGACGAAAATCCAATAATCAGAAAAAGTTATTTTTTGAAGTTGAAATTAACAGTTGAATATGAATTTATCTATGAGATCACCAGCTATTTAGATATTGACAGCGGTGTTTCTTTGATACGTTTCCAGGTATTTGAAAGGCTACGCAAATTATATCCACTTGAATTAAAGGAAAACAATATTGTATTAAAATCGATTTCCGGAAATGTTATGCCAAACTTGGGAAGGGTGAAACTTCAGTTGCTCTTGAACGACCAATTGTATAATATTCATCTAATTGTTGTGAACGACCAATGCACTTTCAGTGGCCAAATGCTCCTAAACACTGACGTCCTTGCTTGTCTGCCTACTGTCCTTGATTTGAGAAATGAAAATTTATTGATGGATGGTAAAACAGGTTTCACAAAAATCCCTTTACATGTTTTCGATCCTCTGATTCATGATCCTAAAACCAGTTTTAATTCTATGCTCAACAATAAATCCCCTTCGTGCTTAGACGATTCTAAAGTCAATTCTGCAAATTCTCTTCCCAATTTGCATCATCTCAATTTTGAGAACGATTCTTTCATTCATGAACTTTACATTTTTGATGACCAAAGTTATGAATTATCCTTGCCGAATACTGTTAAATTCGAGGCTTATTCAAGTGCTATCTTGTCAGTCGATGTGAAATCTAAAGCAGGTACATCTCCTCCTGAGAACATTTATCTGTGTCCGAGAAAAATTGTATTTCAAATATTATGTTTGCTAATGTTTTAAGCGCCGTAAAAGAAGGCACAATGCTTATAAATTGTATAAATTTTAGTCTATCTCCTACCATTCTTGACAAAAATACTGTCGTATCCAAAACAAATTCTCTCGCTTTTCGAAGCAGTTGTTCAAATGTAAATAAAATTGAATCCTCAGTAGGACTCTCCGATGCCGAACTACGTGATGTATATAAAGAAATTCTTTTGTCAAAATCAACGAAAGAAGCAGATTTAGTGGTTCTTCAAGATGCGTCGCAATTGGAACAATTCCTTGATTTTCTGATAGCTAAAAAAGAAGTCATAGCCTTAGGGAATGACAAAGTGAATCTTTGCCCTTAAGGTGAATTTAAGCTTGAATTAACTCCCGATTCACCAAAATATTTCTTCACGGTGAACTATCAAATGCCTCATAAATTTCAAGCAGATATTGACGAATGGGTCAATGACTGTATTTTAAAAGAATATATAGAGCCTTCTGACTCTCCCCATTCCAGTATTTTATTGGTAATCCCCAAGAAAAACAGTGTAAGACCGAGAGTGGTTTTAGACTATCGTAAGCTTCATAAATATATCGTTCCGATTACCAATAATTTTCACAATATACCTAAGATAATTATAGTAGATAGAAGATTACACTTTTTTCTATAACTAGGGGCCAATATTATCATAATGTGTTTACCTCCTCTTGTGGATTATATTAACGTGACTACTACCAATGGTATGGGTCTCGCCTGAAAAGCCGTCGTCCGCTACCTTGCCTTTTCGCTCTCACCTGATGATCATTGGCAAACCTCGAGTCCACTACCCATGGGAGTCCTTACTGCTTCACCAATATAGTATTATTGCGAATAAATAATTGGAGAACTCGCTCTTTCTCATTTATTAGGGATTCATGCATTACCTCAGTATATATTTTAAGACTGAATATTAATTGTTTTTTTTCAATTAAAAGAGATTGATAGTCACACTTTATCAATAGTATTAAACCTTATTTATTATCTAAAAAGCAATAATTAAAAGGTTGAAATCTGTTATATTGAAGAGGCAGAACTTCTTCAACGTTTCTCTTCGTCTTTTTAGGTTTCTATCATTAGTTATTAGCTGGCATGATGGATTTAATTCGACAGATCCAACAAAACATCAAGCATTAAAATTTAATTGCACATACTTTTAGCTAAGGATAAAATAAGCTATTTTCCCTATAAAAGAGTGAATATATACTAATTCTTTCTATAGTACAACACATAAGTAAAAAGGACAATAGTATAATTTACTACTATCCACGTCTCTGTTATGAAAATATAACTCGCTAAGTTGTATTTAAATATATCATTTAACTGATAAACAATCAAGAAACTATTTTGACACGCTTAAGCAATAAGTACTTATAAGTTAGATGACTCGAATATTATGCCAGTCTACCTGATTTAATAAAGCAAATTTTAAGTCATCTATTATCATGATGCTAGTGTGAGTGTGGTTCTTTGGTAGCAGTTATTTAGGACAATAAAGATATCTATAAGGATAATATCGTCCCTGGTCTCAATTTCGCTCATTCAAGAATGCTGTAAATATATAAAAGTAAAGCTGAGTAAAAACTATTTAGTATCCATATAGATGCGCGAAGCGTTAACTGTATTAGCGTGTGAGTATATACGTATACTTTTACTAAATTTTATAGGTTATACTATGTTTTTGGATACAAAGATAATAAATAATATAATTTACTCTCTTCAATAAATGTTTCAATTGTTTAAAAATAAAGATTGTCTCGTTTATAAAAATTGAATAAATTATAAGTGAATTTAGTTTCGAGACTCACAGATTTATTATTATAATTTGTATGCGGAAAAGAAAATAAATATTTGCCCGGTTAGTAATATATTTGTGTCTCGCATTATACTCACCCTCCTACTACGTCTCCCAGTATCATAATACTGTATTTCTTTAATTATTTGATTAAAGACACGATTATGATCTTAGTAAAAATTAAAAAGTTATTTAACACTTATGACCCCAAGTAACAACCTGTCGTAACCTAAATCAATTATAATTGAATAATATAATAATGGGAACACATTTTAGCTTCACCCTTACTATAGCATTATAATAATCTGATAATTTTTACTTACGTCACGTAAAGTGACATAGCAATATTTAATAGAGATTTTTCGAATTCTTATAGTGTACACCATTATATAATATATATTTGCTAATTGTTATAGTGATTATTTAGGTTAGTATATCGAGGTCTCAATTAGGGCTCATATTCGAAGGAGAATGAGAATAAAGAACGAGTATTATTCTTTCTACAAACGTGTGATCGAAATTAGTTTTTCATATTCTACATATGAAATGTCGCGTCTTGTTGTTAAAGGTATAAGGTAGAAACATTACCAAATTAAGAGCTCTCCATTTTAACTAAAATAATATATCACCCATTAATGACATACTTACCCCTTAGCAAGATGATTTATATTTATTAGAGACTATTCCTAGGTCCCTTACCAACTGTGCCGAATAAAACTGGATGCTAAATATTTTATATATTACCTTGTCTTCATAAGTGGGTAACTCATCTTTACACGCTATGCTAATAGTCAGAGCTATTAGTCCTGATTTATACGTCTCTCCAGTTGGTGTGCATATCGCAAAATATAAGCTGCATATTATTACAACCGATTATTATTCGTTCGTCCCACAATAATCATCTACTCACGTATAACTTTTTGTCGGTACAATATACATTTCATTATTTTTCCAACTCCGTTATTAATGCAGTGTCCAATGTTATAGCTTTAATGGAAGATATTATTATTAATTATAAGTAGAAATTTTCGTATACGTTCACCATAGAAATAGTACAAACGTTAGATGAAAGGTCAAGAACCTTACAATAGAATAAATTACTTGCGTCATTGATATAATGTGTTAATAAATAAAGGTGATGACTAGCTATCATATCTTTAATCTTATCCTTATGATTGAATATCAGATTTATGTTTATAAACAGGCACTTTTTCAATAGAATAACTATCGGAGATCTCCCCCGATTACGTCTTCTAATTATTTACATAACAATAGTCAATTTATCCATTACGACAGTTTATAATTTAATATTACTCCTTTTCTACTGAACCACTTAGATAAAGATATTTGTATATATTACCTAGCCGACGAAGATCTTATAGGATCTAGCGATAAGATTAATATACTAACCTTTTATTTAAGAGAGTAATTTTTTAACTTAATTGTTCAAAGATAATAATTTAGTAAATAATAATGAAACACATCAAAATTTGGTTTTCAAACATAAAATCAATTTAAGCTATAGATTGAAGCATAGTGATCGGTAGTATATATATATCGTTAGATAATCTTTAACCTGCTGGTGATTACCAAGAAGCTCCTTATTATAAGCGTTGGAACTGTACCTTTATATAGTATTATGTAATAGTGTAGATAAATTTAGGAACGCAATAGATTATTTAATATTACCTAATGTCTTCATAAATTACACGGCGGGAATTCGCTATGTACACAGTGATTAATTTTATATAGATATAGAGTCCCAGGACCATTTTTAAACTCTAATCCTCCTTTAATAAGTCAAAACTAATTCTTACTTCTAATCTAGTAATAATATATCCAAACAGCGTATCTATATTTATTAATATGAGTAGAAATGATGAAATAATGAAGCAGTTAGATCAGCATGATGATTTCTGAGAAAATGATGTCTGAGTAGTAACTTCTATTTTCCCTCAATCAGTATACATCACCGAGTTTGCATTAAAAATCGCGCCTTCCCGTTTACCGCCAAAATAATAGTTTCCCAATATTCCAATCTTCTTTTAGAGATCCTCTTATAAGATAGTTGTCTTCCATCTCATATAACCAATAAATTCTTTCAATCAATTAAGGTGAAGTGTTCAAAATTAAGTATCAGATAAAGAATACATATACACACTTTTTTAATACAGAAGTACTTCTCTAATCTATTTCTTCTCAGTTTTTCGTAATCCTTATCGATAAAGTTTATCAAGAATCCCTATATATAGTTCTTAAGTATAGATCTAAGTTTGATCATAACATTTATTTACATTTGATAAGCTGTTAGAACCAGAGCTAACAAAAAATCCACTTCCTTCATGTGAGCCCTAAATTTTCTCATGAATACTTCTAAAAAAATATATGTCTATAATCACATTAGTACTCCTTGGTAATGTACTATATTTATATCAAACCTTTCTGTGTTACTCACCAATACTAACTCAATTTCTACTTTGTCAGAATAGCTCGTATTTTTCCAAAGGGTTCTGGATAATTCTGTAATTAAATTTCTGCAATCAACAACTTATATATTATATATATATTAACATTTTTATATGCTAATATTTTATAACTTATATGTCAAAGGATATATATATAGTATGTACTTATAGTATGGTATATATTATTTTTTAAAACATTATTTATTCTATGATTGAAATAACCCTTAAATGTCCTGATACCTTGATTTTGTGGTAATATAAAAATGATAATTATCTCAGTGTATTCCATGGAAAGAAAGGAAGAAATGTTTCTGCTGAATACTAGTCATTTATTTCTATTATTTAAAGTATATATATAGAAATATATTTATATAATTTACTTATTTTTGTGTTTAATATCATATTTATTACATATAAAAGTAAGTATAGAATTATATTTAATATGTGTTTTTATAAATTTTCTTTATTAGGAGACAGTTTGTTTTACTTTACTAGCTATATAATTTATATATAAAAGTAAATAGTTTATTTGTAAGAATATTAATAAATTACAAATTAGTATATATATATATGTTGCAGATTCTGATTGATACAAATTTAGTTTAAAAGGTATCGCGAGAGAACTACATTGCAATATATAACTCGGGAAG
>JABUQX010105044.1:25000-44917 GCA_015478945.1 Trachelipus rathkii | reverse complement strand
CAAACGTTCCGGTGAATTTAGAGAGGTGTTTAACCGTTTTCCGCATTTATCGGGAAACTTTTCATCTTTCCTGGAAATATAATATATATATATATATATATATATATATATATATATATATATATATATATATATATATATATATATATATATATATATATATATATATATATATATATATATATATATATATATATATATATAAGGACGTGTTGTGTTTTAGGAATGGGTTATTTTTATTTTTTCTTAATTTTTTTTTACTAAATGATTAGGAAATAATATATTTATTACTTTGCAATGATAAAACATTGTATTCAAAAATGCTAAATATGAAATACTAAATTTGCAAATTTCATTTATTAGTTATTGAGACATCAGACAATTTTCGGTCATTTTCATGAAACTTATATGAAATGTTTTAAATAATCCGTAATGAAGGAAAAAAGTAAAAGAAAGTTTGAAAAATAAGCCTGTAAAAGTGATAGTCTCCAAATTTAATATTCACAACCTATTTATTGCCAGATGCTTGTTTTTTTTTAAAAAAAAAAATGTATAGGCTTATATAGACTTATGATGGTGAGGCAATATTTTATTATTTTTACGGCATTTACTAGTCCGGTCTGTAGTCACATGTTCCTGTGCCATGCATTCATTTGACACCAAAAATTAATCTAAATGCTATTTTCTAACGATCTAGCAAAAGGAATTCTAAAGATTTTCATAAATATCCCATTCCTATAACACAACAGGTCATATATATATATATATATATATATATATATATATATATATATATATATATATATATATATATATATATATATATATATATATATATATATATATATATATATATATATATATATATATATCTATATATATATATATATATAGTAAATCGGTGTGTGTATTATAAGGTCTTTTAAATTTAACACTTAATATGATTTCATGAGCATCGTTATAATTAATTATATAGGACATATTCTAGTCACAACCACATACGAGGAATGTCATAATATTTATATCACAATTAAAATATTAAACTTTGTATTATTTAGATTAGCTTTATATAATAATATTATTCTCTTATTTGTATTCAGGAACAACTCTCAATGCCGGGCAGAAATTTTTCTCCTTCTCCTTATCAAGCAAAAGGTAAGGTTATCTGCTGTACACATGCTTAATAAATAATAATAATTAATAATAATAATAATAATAATAATAATAATAATAATAATAATAATAATAATAATAATAATAATAATAATAATAATAATAATAATAATAATAATAATAATAATAATAATAATAATAATAATAATAAATGTTTGCTTCAACTTTTTAATTTCAAATTTTCTATCCGTTTCGTGTTCAGAATTACACCCGCCAAGATCTTCTTCAGTTAACTCTATGTCAAGTCAAGTTTCTTACAACTTGAGAGAACCAGGGGGATTATCACCTTTAAAGTCAATCATAAAGGATTCATCCAGAAGTAACTTACATTATTTTTAATTAAAGATCCTTTCAAATTTTTATTGCAAATTTTTTTTCCGGTCTAGAGTCCTTAAATATACTATTTATCAATTCTTTTGCATCCTAAATTGGTTAAGATGTATTTTTTCCATTTTTCGCAGGTGGGGGTCGCTATAGTCAAAGTTTCAAAGGCCCAAGCAAAACCCTGAGATTTGAAAATGAGTCTGAAACTTCAGACGAAGAGGTAGAAATAGAATATAAGAACGTAAGTTGCACTCGCTTTTTTGATCAATGCAAAGTCAGACACTTTAGGTTCCACAGCAGGAAACATTCACAACTCTATAAGTATTTACTAATGTTAGTCAAATATTCACGTGGAAATAACTAATCCAAACGAATGCACATGCACCAATACACGTTTACATATTGATAATGCTTTTCTACATTTAGATAAATAAATTTTAATACGTGTAATTTCTTTTCTTACAGGATATTCGCACTTTAAATACTCAGAAACCAAGGCTTGGTTCAACTGCTGACGAAGAGGTAGAAGATTCATACAACGATTCCAGAGTAATAATAAAATCTGATTTTGAAGATCTTAAATCAAAGAATTTGAAACCATTAGGAAAACCTCTAGCTGCACTCAAACCTCCTTCCACTTTAGACAAACCAATAATCGAACCTGTTAAGAATTTCATCTCTCAAGATAAGGAACTTCATCCTCAGTTAGCTATGTCAGCGCAGCCTCAAAATAAATTAAAGCCATTAGAGAAAATACAACCTAAAACAATACCACCTGTTTCAAATAAACAAGATGACAAAAAGCCTCTTTCTAGCTCTTCCTCAACAACTACTACAAAAACACCGACTAAAACTACGCCGGCAACAACAACAACGACGAAAACTACCAATGTAAATAAA
Organism: Trachelipus rathkii; assembly: GCA_015478945.1. Taxonomy (NCBI): domain Eukaryota; kingdom Metazoa; phylum Arthropoda; class Malacostraca; order Isopoda; family Trachelipodidae; genus Trachelipus; species Trachelipus rathkii. The sequence goes on along the minus strand of JABUQX010105044.1, from coordinate 42,520 downwards.
CCTGCCACAGTTACTGCCAACTCTACAGCTACTACTAAAGAAGTGACGACAGTAAAACCAAAGAATTCAACTCCACCAACATCACAAACAGCGGCGACATCAGTAGCAATTTCCGGAACAGTCACATCAAAAGTCCAATCCAACACTTCTACAGCATCAACAGCAACAAAGACATCAGTACCTGTTAAAAATACTACGGCCGCAGCTGCTGAAGTTAACTTAGCTTCAAAATCCAATGCAGTAACTACGACAAAAAGTGCAACGACTTCGACATTAACAAATCCACCTACAGAGACTTCACCAAGTTCGGCACCAAAGCCTGCGAACAGTACAGTTAAACAAACAGATCCTAAAAATGCAGCTTCAAATTCCGATAATAAAATTAAAATTGTTTCTATCAGTACCGCAACTTCAACAACCAATACCACTACCACTACCGCAAGTAAGGTTTTAAAAACTAGTAGTACCACATCTACATCATCTGCAACTAATAAGGCACCAGCTACAGTAGGTGCCTCTAATAGTGGCACAAAACCAACTACATCTGGGTCTCCAGCGGCTAAAATAAATGCAAAAACTACAAATACCACTACCCCAACTCAATCGAAACCTATCACAACTACTTCTACTTCGTCTCAAATAAAAACTACACCACCAAAGTCAAATTCAACACTCCAGACTCCTACTAAAATAGTCAGTTCTTCAGTAGCTTCGCCTGCAAAAGCAGTTTCGGTAGTCAATAAATCGATCAACAAACACTTTCTATCTAATGAGAATTTAGTAAAGAATGGCAACATATAGTAACTAACAAAGAATCAACAGTGCAGAAAAAAACACAATATACAATATAACCACATGATAATATAATTGTTTAACAAAAAAACAACAAATACAACAGAACCACAGTTAGAGCTTGAAAGTAATCTTAAAGTAAAAAGATCAAATCCATCACACACCATATACACCAATTAACATCCTTCTTCCGTTCCTCTTCTCCCCTTCCTTCTATACGGGTCCTCTTCTCGCTCGCCTCCCTCCCTCGGGCTCTACCCTCCCTTCACCGCTTTTTACACAACTTCTAAATACTTTGAAATAAGACATTTGTCTGTATCCATTCGTTATCATTTCACTATTAATTCTCCATCTATGTCCTGCAAATTTTACCCTTCTTCGCAACTATTCTCTACTTTACCAAATTTATTTAATTTTTGTCCGATTTTAAAATAAATATGTTTTATTACAGAATTACACCTCACACACCTTTTTTTAAAGTTCAACACCTCGCGGGTTTATGCCTATTCTAGGATAGAAATTCTCTTAGGTAATCGTTCTACCTAGGAATCCGGCAGGGATCGAACCCGCGCCCTTGCTATGCGTTTTTTTCGCTCTTTTTTTTGAGCCTTCGTAGGACACTTCTCACCTTTCAATTACTCGCTGACTGTTTTTGGAGATTTTCGATGTGCTTCGCTCGCTCCTCCCTCCTCCACGCTCTCTTCACCTTCCTTTTCATTCAGTTCGAAAGCACCAATCTCTATTTTATTATTCTATGCAGATTTTCCCTTCTTATTCTCATCTCTTTTGCCTTGTCGCGCTTCCTTACAAAGAGATGTCCTATTAACTTGTAAGTCTCTGTTCATCCTCCTTCCACTATTTATTTATCTCATTTTTCCTCCTACGTACGCAACTTTAGTCGTTCTTTTTTCCTTATGTTTTTAAGACTGGGCTTTCTTTTGAACTTGATATATTATCTGTTAGTACATTCAACCAATCCAATTTTTTACTTTTAATAAACAGCTTGAATCACTTCTTCATTCCAACATTTACTGTAACATTCTTACTTCCTACTTTAGCATATCCACGTACTTCTTTTGCACTACTAGCAACCCTTCCTTTATTTGCTTTCAGATTTGTTTAGTTTCATCTTGTACACATTCGGCCGATTTATTTGCAAGCGATATTAAATATCTATTCTTATTACCTTGTTCACTTAAATTCTCATTCTTAATTCTTCCCATTTCCATCTCCATCGCTTTCTACTCCATCCAAATTCCCATTAACTTAATCTTAAATAAAGCAATATAATGATAAGATAATCTTATCCCTCATCCCCTCACTAATTTAACATCCATCACATTAATTAAAATACGTCTTAAATTGTTAGTTTTATGAGTCATGGCATTGTTATATAAAATAACTTTCTTTTTCAGAATGCTAAGGATATTGTTATTGCTAATATCCTGAAATTACTTTACAAAAATTCACCTGAAGATAATTCTTGAAGAGTCCTGGCTGATGTATGGGTTTCGGAAATAGTTTAAATTATTGTATGATTTAATTTCTCACCATAACAAATAATTATAATGATACAATTTATACATGGGACTATATTAAAGGTCGATCCCTCTTAAATACTAGTTTAACGATAGAAAATAAGTTTATTCCGTCTGTCATATGAAATAAAATGTTTATTATGATCTATAATTTTATAGATAAATCAAAAGGTCACGTACTTATCTTAAAGTTAATATATACGTTCTCTTCCTAGAAAAAAAGTTATTAATCTAAACTAATATTCGGAAAATAATAAATCTGCTATCGAATTAATTTTATAACACAAGGAAATCCTTCTTGTAATGTCACGTAAAGCAGAAATCCTTTTGGGGATATGGCGTCACTTTCTCTGCTGTTAATAATAAACTGCATTGTAAAGTTTATTAGATTTTAATCAGTTATCACATTTGGATATGAAAGAGAAGAAAAATCTGTGTAAATGTCTACACATGCAGCCACGCTCGAATTTGTTTTATTTACCCCTTACACCATAGTCCATAAAAATCCATTTGTGTAATAAATCCCTTAAAAATGTGTTTGTTTAATTGAGAAAATGTGTATGACTAGGTCTCAAAATTGTAATGAAATTTCGATTATGCTTAAACTAATTGCTAACAGAAGTCATTGTAATAGACATTTACTTAATAGAATTGTTACATTTAGTAGTCGAAATTTGAAATAAAAAAATTTAAATAAAAATTTAAACATTTTAATATAAAAATTTGAAATAAAATTTTATAAATTTTAGTTATTTTTTTTTCTCGTTTAATTTCGAACATAGGTCAGGATTATGGTCATGTCTGGAGGAAATGCAAATTTAAGAAATATTCCTGAAATAGCTGTTGTTAATGAAAGTCTATCAACTTGTGAATTTAGTTTTAATGTCTATCGTCGTGTTGTTTAAAATGGCATTATCTATAAATCGAAATATTTTTTGTTTCATGGCTCACTTAGATGAATGGCAATATTTTTTTAAAATTCTTTAGATGTTTATTTTATGAACCTCTCCTATTCTAATTATTTTTGTGTTGAACTATTGGAAACGCCTGGATTTAAATCTCATCTTACATACTTATGAAATTAAATACACGAAGAGAATGAAATTACTCATCAAGATGCGTCTTCAAAGTGGGTTTGATCATAACCTCTTATAAGTTTAATTTCTATTTTTAATTTTTTTTTTATTGTCATCTTTAATATTTCACATATTTATTTATTGGATTTTGTTCAAAAATATAATGTATAATGTTTATTTCTATTTTTAATTACACTGATTGCTTTTCGCTCTTGTTTTTCTGCATTTGCTTTTTTATAAATGAGTTATCTTCTTTGTAGTTTGATATTTTTTAAGTTTAGAAAAAACTTCAAACGTGATTACCCATTTCAAAAAAAACAGATATTATTTGGGATCTGTATAAAAGATACATTTGTAATTCCAACTTTTTCGAGTACTTTTAATAACTTTTTTTGGGCAAGTGATTTTTTTGCTTTATACTTACAAGTTTTAATTTTTGTAAGTAAATCAGTTTTTAACCCTAACCAAATATTTACAGGTAATATATTAAACTTGAACTTTCATTAACCAAAATTCTGCAGTGCAATTAAATTATAATGGCTGGTATCCTACAATTAATTTTTTCAATAGGCCTAATTCTCTTTGCAGAAAAATAGAAATTGTAATTCCATCGGAATATTCTTTTCCTTTCTCATTTAAAGTTGCATTTTACTGGTTCGTTAGCTGACGATTATAGGCATCTCTTGACAAAATGTATTATATTATACGACTTTTTTGATACACTTTAAAAACTGTAAAGTAATTATTTATTCAAAAGTAACTCATGTTAGGTTAGTCTTGTTAATCATAGTTCGAGTGGTTCTATATTGACAAGAAATTTTCGTCACCTTCAAATTGTGGTCTGGAAAGAAATTAGATAATATCATATGATTTATATATATATATAATATATATATATATATATATATAATATATATATATATAATATAATTAATATATATATATTATATATATATATATATATTATATAATATATATATATATATTATATATAATAATATAATATATAATAATATTATATATATTATTATAAAATTATATATATATATATATATATTATAATATATTATATATAATTTATATATTAATATATTATTATATATTATATAATATATATATATATATATATAAATATAATATATATATATATATAATTATATATATATATATATCTATTAAATATATATCATAGGGTAATCACCTTAAGTTTCCTTTCTGACCTACTCGATATTCAGTATTAAAATCGGATTTCGATATATGTGTATCGAATATACCCAAGATACCGAGAATGAATTTTTAAATTTTCATAGAATATATATTATTATATATATATATATATATATAATTATATAATATATATATATATATATATATATATAATATATTATATATATATATATATAATAATATAATATACTATATATTAATATATAAAGATGGACTTTATTCATTGAGTATTATTGAACCTTTCATAATATCTACCTGTATAATTAAATTCTGAGAAGGTCATTAAATATTTTTCTAACTCGTTTTAGTGAGGTCCACCGTATTTTTGTTCTCAATTTCTGAAAATTATGATTTGAAGGATTTATTCTAAATTTTTGAGAATGATTATATCGTGTTAACAATGCTACATAACATTTTAGTTTGATACTAGATAAAAAAGGTTTGTAGAAAGTGTGACCAAAGAATTGAAACGTTACCTAAAAAGTAGGATGAAGAAAGTTAATTTTTATTGTACTGAGTAAAACATTGTGCTCAGAAAGTATCTGTTTTCTCCACCCAAATATTCTTTTTTCAAATCATTAGAGTTTATTTACACCTGATGCTGCCTTCGCGTTGTTAAGTATGTGCCTGTATTGTGTTTTCTTACACTTAACCATGGACACGGAAGTTATTTCAAGCGGTGTTATGTTTAACTAATCCTAATGTTATATATGATCAGTGGTTTTCAGCAGACCTGCACGGACACACGACGTGTAAGAAGACGATGTGGCGAGTTTAATGTGAGCGACATAGCGATTATCCAAATGCTGAGGCATTTGAACTTATCAGAGGGTATGACAGCGTCAATTTGCTCAGCCTCCTCCATAAGATAGAGCCCCTCCTCATTGCGAAGTAAACCCATATCTCACACTAATCACTACATATTAGTCAGTCTTATGACGATAATAGGGATTACTCAATGTTTTGTGCTTGTAATTTCTCTTATATTACCCATACTGTAAAAAAATGTGTAAGTCTGGACTGGATTGCAAACATCACTAAAAAAATAAAAAACTATAAAATCTGCTCTTTTTTTTGTGTGGAGAGCATGTAGAGTCCGTCATGCGGATTCGGGGTGCATATGTAATCTAATACTACTTATCTTATTATCTTTCGATAAACTCGTGTTATTCTAACATTAATGAAATCTCCTGCGCAATTCTGCACTATAGGGTGGACTACTCGAGCGATCCAACGGGGATAGCTAACTCGAGCGGATGGACGTGGAAACCAGTTTCCTTACGTCATGTCTTCAACTCATTTCGAAATTCTGCCCTGCTTTTTTCTTCTCGAATTCGCTCTCGTCTTAATCTTTTTAGATTTCCTACTCGGTGATCCGTAAGGGTACTGGATGAGGACGTTCGGCAGATAGCGGGCTCGAGACCGTATCAACCACCCAGAGATGAAATTTCAACTTCCTTAAAAGACCCAAGTTGGTTGCGACAGAGAGCTCCTCTCGTATGACCCAGAACCTAGCCTCTAACCTTTCCCTGATCGGGTGTTAGAAAACTACCGGTTCGTCTCGTCTCACATCAAATCGTGCACAAGTAAGATCCATTCCCTTTCGTGTAACAGTAAAGCAAACGAAAAGAATGTCCCCCGGAACCGTCACACATTCACCGCAACTCGGCTGCGTGAGGCGGCCTGCGGATCTGAGACACACTCTTGGTTGATGTATGTCTGCTTTGTAGTGTCTGAACAGACACATAATCTAACTACTCATACATTCTTCAGCTAGAGTCTTCGACAGCTTTATATATCAACGGGACTATACAGCGCCGTTGTATAGAGAGAAAGTTATAAAATATGTGCAGTTTGCTGTTACTTAATCATAATTCTTCTGCATACTTGGTTTCAATCACTTCGGCTTTTGAGAGCGAGAGAAATATGTTTGTCGTTATTAGCAAATGTGTAAACAGGCTACTAGTAAAAAATTTTTGCTGACCAACTTCAATTTCAGTCCTACACGCCAAATTGACTCCACACTTCCATTTTACTCCACGCGGAGCTGATTTGGTATGGTTTGGTTGAGATATTGGATTTGCGTTTCTTTACTATAGTCCCAGGATGACATATGACGTAGTGCAAGGTACTATACGTATAGAGAGCTATCATCATATCGCTCAGTACCAACCCGTAACCAATTTACGAATAGAGGCTACCCTCGAGACGATTAAGGGTTGCATGTGGTCGGCGGCATAGAGTATTTTGTGTTATATGAATTTTTAGGCCAACTCCAGGCTTGTTCGCTATGACGGAGCTTATCCCTTCTTTTCCTGCACCTCATATAGTATTATACTGAGTTCAGTATAATATACAGGAATTCTCTTTACCACTTCTGTGGTTTACCTCTGAATATTATTAATACTCTCGTCCACTTTTATAAAAGCCTGCGTCTGTGCTCATCTGACTAGTAGTTATTAGTGTTTAAGTTATGATCTAGTAAATAACTATATCTAGGTGGTGACAACAACTTACTCTCAACTTTAAATAGGGAGCTTATACTTTAGCCCGTGGAATCGTTGATGGTTATGAACTATATAATATATATATACTAATATAATAAGTATATATATATATATATATATATCGATGTCGATAGACTATCGGTAATCGATATATATTTTCCGATATATCGGAACAATCGAGAAGTCAGAAAGAAACTTATTAAGTTTAATATATACCATTAATTATATATATATATATAATAGTATTATTATATATATATATTAATATTTAAATATATTATATAATATATATATATAGTATATATATATAATCTTAATATTAATAATAATAGTATATACTATACTATATTAACTATATAGAAATTATATTCAATAATATTAATTATAAATATAATATACGATTATTATAATATTACTAATAATTATTATATATATGATTATTAATATATATATAATATATAATATAATAATATATAAATAATATATATATATATTAATATAATATATAATATATATACTAATATATATATTATAATATTAATATATCATATATATATATATATATTAATAATAATATATATATATAATATATAATATATATATATATATATATATTATAAATCATTAATATAATAATATATATATATATATATATATTAATATAATATACTATATAATATATTATATATCATTAATAATAATATATATATTTATTTCCTATCTCTCTCCTAAATCAAGCATATCATTTTTTTCATTCAAATTTCTAAAGAGTAAAAATCCGCAAATTCTACGCTAATTATACCTAGGCAATTATCCTCCGATCCTTAACTTATTTAAAGTAATACCGCAATCCGCTTTATATATATTACGCATTCCTCATTCATCTTTGATTAAGAAATGTCCTAATCGCATCCTCATCCGCAACAGTCAATTTTGACATCCGGTCCATAAAATAAATACTATATAATCATATACTATATGATTATATATATAATATATATATATAATATATATATATAGTATATATATATAAATATATATATATTATATATACTATAGTATTATATATTTATAATACTATATATTATATGAAAAACTTTCGTAACTGATGAAATGGATGTGAGAAGAGTGTGGAGGGAACATTTCGAAAATCTGCATAACATTGGCGGTAATGAACTAGGTGATATTGGAATGTGTGTGGGTTTGACTGGTACAAAAGAATAGGTATTTTAGGGAACAGGTAATTAGTATGGAGGAGGTAATGGTTAGGGTGAGAAAGTTGAAGAATGATAAATTTGCAGGTTTAGATGAAATTATTGGTAAAGATGATCAAGAATTGAGGCGAGATGGTGATTGAATAGATTTGGCAGTTGTGTAACAAAGCGTTTATTGAAGGTATATAGTTCCGAGAGTTTGGAGGAGAGCAGTAATAGTATCCTTATATAAGGGTAAGGGTATAATGGGAATTGTAGGAACTATAGGGAAATTTGTTTATTGAGTGTTTTATGGAAGATATATGCTGGTATTTTGGTTGAAAGTACGTCGACTGACTGACTGAAGGACTGAATTGGTGAAGAACAAGGTGCATTTAGAAAGTGGTAGAGGATTTATATTTCAAATTTTTTACATGGAAAAAAATGATTGAGAAAATGAGAGAGAAGAGAACAAATTGTATTTAGGTTATATGGATTTGCAACAGGCGTATGATAATTATTGGTGAGAGGATCAAGAATGAAGGCGAGATGGTGATTGAATGGATTTGGTAGTTGTGTAACAAAACGTTTATTGAAGGTATATAGTTCCGAGAGATTTTAGGAGAGCAGTAATAGTATCCTTATATAAGGGTAAGCGGTATACATGGGATAACTGTAGGCTATAGGGAAATTAGTTTATTGAGTGTTTTATGGAAGGTACGAGTATATGCTGGTATTTTGGTTGAAAGAATACGTCGAGTGACGAAAGGACTGATTGGTTAAGAACAAGGTGCATTTAAAAGTAATAGGGGATGCGTGGATCAAATTTTTACATTGAAACAAATGATTGAGAAAATGAGAGAGAAGAAGAACAAATTTTATTTAGGTTTTATGGATTTACAACAGGTGTATAATAGGATTAATAAGGTAAGAAAACTCTGTGGCAGGCGTTAGTGATATATGGTGCTGGTGGTAGGCTTCTGAACGGAATCAAAAGTATGTATCGACGACAGTAAATCGTGTGTAAGAATAAATGAAGTCGAAAGTGATTGGTTTAATATTAATAACGGGGTGAGGCAGGGATGTGCTATGCCTCCTTGGTTATTTAATTTGTATATGGATGGGTTTATGAGAGAATTAGAGGTGTGAGTGGCAGGGAAAGGTGCTAGAATGATGGAGAATAGAAGAAAATGGAAGGTTCCCTGCTTATTGTATGCGGATGTCTTGGTTTTGTGTGTTAAATCTGAAGAGAGCTTGAGAGAATTGGTAGAGGGGTTTGGCAGGGTGTGCAAAAATAGGGGTTTGAAAGTAAATGTAGATGAAAGAAAGGTTATGATAGGGAGTGAGGACAGCCCCCGGCCTGAAGTCTTGTTAGATGGTCAGCAATTTAAACAAGTAGCGGAGTTTAAATATTTAGGATATATATGTTGGATGAAAAGGGAACGGATGATGCAGAATATCGCAGGAAAGTTGTGAATAGTAGCAAGGTAGCTGGTGCAATTAAATCCTTGGTGGATGTGAAGGGACTAAGTCTTGAGTGTGCTAGGGTTTTGCATGAGGGTATGTTGTTACCTTTGTTAATGCATAGTAGTGAAACTATGGTCTAGAATAGGGTACAAAGTGTTCAGATAGACAATCTTAGGGGCGTGTTAGGTGTAAAAAGAATTGATAAAATGAGGAATGAACGCATTATTGAGTTGTTTGGTGTGAAGAAGGGAATAAATGAGAGAATAAACGAGAGTACATTGAGATGTTTGGTCATATAGAAGGGATGGATGTTAGTCGGATGGTTAAGAGAATATGTGGTGGTAAGTGTGCTGGAAATCGACCATCTGGAAGATCGAAGAAAAAGTGGATTGAGTCAGTAAAGGAATGCCTGAAGGAAAGGAATGTGAGTTTGGCAAGAGGCGATTGAAGAAAGGTGCACGTACAGGAGTGAATGGCGGGGTTTTATGAGGGTGTATGGTTGTGGACTTTGTCCAGGGATGAACTCTAAGTTAACGAGATACCACAGTGAGGGTCCGTCGCAGTCTCGTGAGGTCAGGGTAGATTTTTCTGATTGCGATGAGTTCTCACTTTGGGTATAAAGGGGACGGTAAAAGGGGGTTGCTTTTTTTCGACTTTCATGTTCATCTACTACTTTTCTTTTCCGGGGTATGCTACGCACTTCACCTCTAATCTGGGGATGGGGGAATATATATATATATATTATATGATATATATATATATATATATATATATATATATATATATATATATATATATATATATATATATATATATATTTTATTGATACTATTTATATATTTATATAATGAGCCTTAATATTCATCTCTAGACAATTGCTACTCTCAACCCGTAATTTTGTTCCACTAGATAAAAAACTTCTATACAAATTTTCGGCACCATTGGACTACATTAAGAGGACACTCAAGGGGCCCAAAGTTCCATATTTCACATATTAATTAGCATATTTTTTTTTTAACACATTTATTAAATTACGAAACTCTTTTATGGCAGGCTAATGATACTGAGAAATCGAAATATATATTTACTACTTACAAATTTTGCTCAAATGGTCGTTTATTTGAAACATAGATTAGCAAAGGTAATTGGATTTCACTTCTTCAGTAGAGTAATTTTAGTAGATTATGTATACTGTTTTCTGTATTTACTAACAATCTGAACTATGTATTGTTTCTCCATTTCGTCCTTGCCTAAAATGTTCTGATATTCTTAAACTAGCTTCACTCTTCTCTCAGCTACATCATTAACCACTACAGTGCATTTCAATAGTTCCATCCACGCTGGAAGTTCTCATCCTCCTTCTAAATTGACGGAAATTTCAGAAATTTGTATGGATTTTAAATCTCGAGAACACTGCTTTGGAATCGGCTATAATTAAGTATGAAATATCTATTGCCTTTAAACCATGGAGGTCTTCATTTTTGACAATGTATCTTTTAATTCGTTTGCCATGATCGTTGTCTTCTATTAACTTCATTTTAGAAGCCATTTTTGGTTTAATGTCTAGTAGAACATCATCATCATCAAAAATTGCGAATGCCACAGTTTCCGGTACCAGGTACCATAAATGATTTGCGAATTCCTTCACTGCAGCATTACTAATAGCTGCATCAAATTCTTTATACTCGATTATGTTCAACAGAAAATTGAAATCGAAATATGGATCTATAATGGCCAATGCCAAAAACCAAAATTGTAGATAAAGTCTGATAAGAGAGAGACATATATATCTTATTGAATCTTTCTTGCGTGTGGTCATGTTGAATTGATCCTGAAATAAATATATTTTAAAGGCGTAAATAGCATCTGCCCTCCATCGAGAGTGGATCACATTACCAAGAATGCGAAATGAGACTCCACGTTGGGGATAGCGCCAAGGAAGATCGCGGCTAATTCTAATAATTCCCGATAATCATCTCGGTTCTATTTCCGGCGTGACTGATCTTCAAGAAATTCCATCATATTACCAGGGAAATCCTCGGTGACAACGTCTACGCAGCTACGGTATTTTGTACTGTCTAAGGTCGACCAACTGTCTTTAAATCTTTTAAATATATTTACATCTGGTCCAGATGTTGCTCCCATTACTGTATCAAAAATACTTTTTAAGACTATCTCGAAGATGTGATGTCTACACGTAAGATAGAGTTAATCACTTTCAAACATTTTTTTTCAATGATTTTACAGGAGCCATTTATTCTTCCGGTATTGCTTGTGGTTGAATCGAAACACATTGATTGTATCTTTTCTTATATACCCCAATTTTGCTCTGCTAGAAAAAGGGTTGTAGCTTGATCTTCTCCTGTAGCTGCAGGAATTCCAGGTGTATATAATAATTGTTCTTTGCCCTGAAACGTAACTATTATTGGTAGTCGATTAATTTTCTCCGCACCACATAAAGCCGGAAGGAGCTTGCTATCCCAATGTAAGACCAACGCACTGCACCCCGCTATATTAAATTGGCCTTTAATATCCGGTTGGCTCTGCTTCCTGAATTCGATGTTGAAATGATGTGCGATTAGCAATTAAGCTTGTATTATCATACTTGAAAGCTTCTGCTGCGGTCATTAACAAGTGAATTTTATATCTGTCTATTGCTTCAGATTCAGATAGACGGGGTGTTAAAAAGTCTAATTTACCTTTTCACATTGAAGTACTTGGTTCACTTTCTCTCTGTGTATCTTTTGTTTCTGGTTTTGATTTCTCATCCCTACTATCGCTTCTTGAAATTGGTGATAGCTGTACAGTGATGTTTCGTTCCATTTCTTCGTAGATCCTCTTACGTCTCTCCGCCTCCTGTTCTATTCGTTTTCTTTTATTCTTTTACGTGATGTATGTTTTAGATCAATGCCACCAATGGAACATGGTCGTCCTTTCTTGCGTTGCAATAATAAAAATTGAATATCCTCTTTATTCTTAGGGATATCCAACACATTTTCAGGAACAGCATCAAATAAATTATCCAATTCGTCCTCAAATGTTGCACGTTTTTTGGTTTCCACTCTAGATACTCTTTTTAACTTCTTTTGTAAATCTGTCCATTCTTCAGAGAGTGATATGACTTTACCAGCCCAGTGATCTATACGTTTTGTGGGAATGCGAGTCTTCTTTCAAAAAAAATGATTTTTTTTTTGCTACTATTGTTGGACCTTGTTTGAGGTTTAATTTACTTACACTTAAATTGGAGAATAAGACGCTAAATACCTGCCGATTGAAAGGATGTTTTGCTCCATTGATTTGGTCGTTGATGTTTCCGATGAGACATATTGTAGTCTTTACGTAAATAAGGTGATGCCATCATAGTGCAAAATACCTACAAAACACAATTATTATTATTATTATTATTATTATTATTATTATTATTATTATTATTATTATTATTATTATTATTATTATTATTATTATTATTATTATTATTATTATTATTATATTTGATTATTATTATTATTTATTCATTTTATTATTATTTTATTATTATTATTATGAGGTGGCGGTAGGTTATGTCAGGGGTATAATCGAGCGAGGGATCATTCAAGTACGAAGCGACTCTGAAAAACATGGAGAGGATAATGCGTCAACTGTCAAGAGATAAGTGCGTGCAGATAACAACACTCCACGCCGAAGGACACGGATACCGGGCACCTGACCGACGGTTCGGTGTAGCGCGCACAACGATTGCACGGGTGGTCCAACGGTATCAGGAAACCCTGACACATGATCGCCGGCGAGGACAAGGTAGGCCCAAGCCACGACACCCGTGGAAGACCGATTTCTATCTCGGCGTGCATTAGAGAGCGCCACACAACGGCACGATATCTGCAGATACAGCTGGCGGAGTAAAACAACACCTGGTGAGTGACAATACAAGCGCGTCGACGTCTTGCGGAACATAATACGCCCGGAGTATGCAAAGGTTCCACGCACACCCACAGCACATCGAAGGTGCCTGGCATTTGCCGAAGAACCCATCCATCGACGGCGACGATTAGAAAGTACTCTTTATGGACGAGTTCAAGAGGTTCTCTGTAAGCTCGAAATGGCGCTGCTAGAGATACCGACGACCGACGAGAGGGTCGCGCATGCAATGTGCTGCAGGTTGCCTCAATTTGGAGGTGGATCGTTTAGAGTCTGGGAAGGCATCTTTTACGGGCCTACGGAGTTGACATCTTCGATTGAGCACTCTTACAGCCGTAAGGTATATCACCGACATCCTCGAACCATAATGTCTCGCCATAGGACCGACCGGGCGGGAATTTTGCCGGGGCCGGGCCGGGGCGGGGCTGCTCTAATTTAGCCGGGCCGGGGCCGGCGCCGGGGTTAGCTAAAATTAAAAATGTAAGTCAAAAACACAAAGTCTTAAAACTTAGGATGAAAATAAATATAATTTCAATAATTAATAATTTAATATTAAAAAAGCGAATATCTTTTAATGTAATTCAATTAAATAAATATTTTTGTAAAGAAATTTTTAGAAAATAATTGATTTTCTAGAAGAAAAAGTGTATTAAAATATATATATATATATATAATATATATATATATATATATATATATATATTATATATATATATTATATATATATATATATATATTATATATATATATATTATATAATATATATATAATAATATATATATATATATATATAATATATATATATATATAAGATGAATAGGAAGATGAAGCATAATTTGCAACATTTATTATAACGGACGTTTCGGGTATATAAACGTTAACCCATCATCAGCACTGCATTTGAAATAAAAATTGAACCCTATCTACACAAAAAAAATTTCATAAAAATCAAATGAACAATAAAAAAAATTTGAGCAAGCTTTCAATTTTGACATTTTCAATCCCCAGCTGATAATGCATAAAATCTACAACGATGAATTTTTAAATTTTTAGAAAATTGTTTACAAGTGATAAAAAACAACTTTTAATTAGCACATAAACATCTATGAACATGAACATCTATGAACATGAACATCTATGAACGTCATGAATAGTTATTTTTCTATATATAGACATTCAAAATTGACCCTTCAAATGGGAAATATATGTCAAACTACTTGATATACAAATAAATGGTCTAAATTAAAGTATTGTAGCTAGACCAATTATATCAATATAAAATTCATAAAAATTGGGTTTGAGATCCTCAAGTAAAGTTGGAGGCCTGTTTGCCCATGTAGCGGACGTTCAGTCCGCACACTTATACAAATATACTAATGAGGACCACATATGTAAGGAAGAGAATATTTATGGCGGAAAAATTGAAATACTTGGTTATTAATAGGAATGAAAATAAAGAGAGCGAGCAAAAGAAAAAGCATTTGATAGAGTGTGTGAGAGTTTTCACAAGTTTTGCGGAGCTAGGACCGAAGAACGCAATTTTTAGATAGAAAAGTTGTTTAGGGACGGTTGGGACTAAATTTAGGGCGGAAAAGGTTATTAAGAAAGTCGTTACTAGGTTTTAATAGTGTTGTGAAGAAAGAGATTGCAAAAGGCAAAATGGGACAGATATTGTATTTAAAGGTGGAAAGACCACCATGAGGAGCATAAGTTAAGGGCACGGAAAATTTTCCATTGTAGTGAAGACAGTTTGTATTTTGAGGGGAGAAAACTAAAAAAATATTTCAACATTAGTCTTAATTTTTTTTAGTTTTCTCCCCCAAATACAAACTGTCTTCACTACAATGCCAAATTTTCCGTGCTTTAACTTATGCGTCCTCATAGTTGTCTTCCACCTTAAAATACAATACCTGTCCCATTTGCCTTTTGCCAATCTCTTTCCTCACAACACCATCAACACTAGTAAACGACTTTCTTAATTAACCATTTCCGCCCTAAATTTCAAGTCCCAACCGTCCTAAACAACTTTTCTATCTAAAAATTGCGTTCTTCGGTCCTAGCGCCGCAAAACTTGTCGAAACTCTCAATCACACTCTATCCATTACTTTTCCTTTGCTTGCTTTTTTTCATTCCTATTAATAACCACAGTATTTCAATTTTTCCGCCATAAAGATTCTCTTCCTCACATATTTTAGTCCTCATTAGATATTGTTAAGGGTGCGGACTGCCAACTCGCTACCTGGCCAACAGGCTCAACTTTACTAGGATCTCGAAACACCAGGGAGTTTCTTAAGAACTTTTACCTTCAAAACCCCAGAAAACTCCTACATACGCAATCATGCCTTCAAAATAATCACCCTATTGCACAAAAAAATTTAGTTCCCTATTCCCTGCCAATGATAACTCGACAGAAAGATTCTTGAGTCTCTCTACATTTTTGAATTAAAGAACCCGAATTAAATAGGATTTCGTCCATCCCCTCTTCCTCATTAGTTTATATATTCCCACAAGTAACTTTTTTATTTCATGTAAACAGAATTTTGCTTAAACTTTCAGTTGCATTTCGCCTTCTCTTAAATGAAACCTAACTCATCTTAGGTACTTTTTTCGTGTGATTTATTTATTTTAAATTTATGTGTTTATTTATACTGTGCTTTTTATTAGTTCATTTTATTTATATTCTGTATAAAAATTATATTATTTTATTTCCAATTGCTCCTGACTGATGGGTTAACGTTTTCGACGGATATGCGAGTAATAAAGTTGCCAAAATTATGCTTCATCTTCCTATTCATCTTTAAATGTCGGTTCCCTAGGAACAAATCTATTGCAAATATAAACCAATGGTATATATATTATTAATAGTATATATTATAAATATATATATATATATATATATATTATAATATATATATAGATATATATATATAATATATTATATATATATAATATATATATATATATATATAATATATATATAATATATATATATAATATTATATATATATATATATATATAATTAATTCAATTAAAAATATAATTTGAAAAAAGAGATTTCGGACAATATTTGATTTTCTTGAAGATATACTTAAATGAGTAAAAATACATTTACTTTTTTAACAATGATGTGGCTTCCCCAAAACGAATTCTATTTTCAGATCACCAATTGCCAGTATTTTATTTAAAAAATCGGAAAAAATAAATAAACCTCAATTTTTAATTTGAAATCATAGTAAAATACCAAAAAAAATTTGATTATATATAGGTATGTTTATAATTTGCATCAATTTATAACAGGAAGTAATGAATTAAAAATATATTTTTTCGTTTGTTTAATATTAACCCTCTATTATATAGTGTAAATTTACAGTTAACCCCGGCAAAAAAACCCGGTTTTTCCTGATTTTGGCCGGGGCCGGGGGGTGGCCGGGGCCGGGGCCGGGGCGGGGCCGGGCGGGTTGGGCCGGGGCGGGGCCGGCGGACCGGGCGGGGCCGGGTTGGCCGGGCCGTCCGGCCGGGCCGGGGCCGGCCGGGCCGGCCGGGGCGGCTTCCGGGGCCGGGCGGGGCCGGGCGGGGCCGGGGCCCCGTCGATTCCTACTCCATATGCCCCCCTACACGGTGACTCTTTCATCTATGCATGAAATGCAAGACCACTTAACTCTACCTTAGGACGGTTCAAATTACGGCGTTGGAGTGGCCAGCATATGTCTGGCCTCAACCCAAGTCGAACCTTGTGGATATACTGAAAACGTTCGGACCGACAGCTACAGCCCCTCCACGACTCCTCCGAACCTGCGACAGGCA
>JABUQX010105044.1:0-20000 GCA_015478945.1 Trachelipus rathkii | reverse complement strand
TATTCGTTACCCATCATCAACACTGCAATTGAAATAAAATAATATAATTTTATAACACAAAATATAAATAAAAATGAACTAATATAAAAAACTGAAATACAATAAATGAACACATAAATTTAAAATAAATAAATCACCACGAAAAAAGTACCTAAAATTGAGTTAGGTTCCTTTAAGAGAAGGCGAAATGCAAATGTGAAAGTTAAGAAAATTTGTTTTACATGAAAAAAAAAAAGTTTTACCTGGTTGGGAATATATATAAACTATGAGTGAAGAGGATGACGACAATCCTATTAATTCGGGTTTAATCAAAAAATGTAGAGAGACTCAAAAATCTTTCTGTCGAGTTGAGCAGGGGATAGGAAACTAAATTTTTTTTGTGCATAGGTGATATTTGAAAGCATGATGCGTAGATAGGTTTTTGGGGTTGTGATAGGTAAACCAGTTAAGAAACTCCCCTGTGTTTCGAGATCCTCAAGTAAAGTTGGAGGCCTGTTGGCCAGGTGCGACGTTGCAGTCGCACACTTACAAATACTAATGAGGACCTATATGTAGAAGGAAGAGAATCTTATGCGAAAATTTTGAAATACTGTTGCTTATTAATAGGAATGAAAATAAAGCGAGCAAAAGGAAAGCATTGGATAGAGTTGAGAGTTTTCACAATTTTTTGTGCGGGCTAGGACCGAAGAACGCAATTTTTAGATAGAAAAGTTGTTTAGGGACGTGGACGTGAATTTAGCGGAAATGGTTATAAGAAGTACGTTTACTAGTTTGAATAGTGTTGTGAGTCGAAAAGAGATTCCGCAAAAAGGCAAAATGACAGGTATTGTATTTAAAGTGAAAGACCACTATGAGGGCATAAGTTAAAGGCACGGAAAATTTTGCCTTGTAGTGAAGTTTGTTTTTGGAGGGGAGAAAACTAAAAAAATTAAGAAACCTAAGTGTAGTAGATAGAAGGTTTGTTTTCTCCCCTCCAAATACAAACTGTCTTCACTTCAATGCAAAATTTTCCGTTCCTTTAACTTATTTATGCTCCTCATGGTGGTCTTTCCACCTTTAAATACAATACCTGTCCCATTTGCCTTTTGCAATCTCTTTCCTCACACACTATTACAAACCTAGTAAACGACTTTTCTTAATAACCATTTCCGCCTAAATTTCAAGTCCCAACCGTCCCCAAACAACTTATCTATCTAAAAATTCCGTTTCGTCCAGCTCCGCAAAACTTTGAAAACTCCAATCACACTCTATCCAATGCTTTTTCTTTTGCTCGCTTTATTTTCATTCCTATTATTAACCACAGATTTCAATTTTTTCCGCCAAGAAGAAGGGCTTTCTCTCCTGATTGGTTCCTCTTTCTTTTTATGTATGGTTGTGCGACTGCCACGTCCCTACATGGCCAAACAGGCCTCAACTTTACTTGAGATCTCGAAACACCGGAAGTTTCTTATAGAACTGGCTTACCTATCAAACCCCCAGAAAACTCCTCCATACGCAATCATGCCTTGTCAAATAATTACCATTTTTATTCCCACAAAAAAAATTTTATTTCCCTATCCCCTGCCAATGATCACTCGACAAAATCGAGTCTCTCTACATTTTTGGATTAAAACCCGAATTAAATATATATGTCCGCGATCCCTCTTTTCATGTATACCTGGCTATCTTTCCCGTCTCATATATTTTTTTTTCACTGTAACAAATTTTCTAAACTTATCCTAGTTTGCATTTCGCCTTCTCTGTAAATGAAACCTAACTCAAATTTGTTTAATCGCTTGTACGATCTGGTTTTTCTTAAAGATTTAATGACATAGTTTTCCTGGTTTATATTAGTTCATTATTATTTATTTTCTTTAGAAAATTACGTTATTTATTTCAATTGCTAGCTGCTGAGCATGGTAACGTTATTATACCGACGTCCGTTATAATAAAATGTTGCAAAATTATGCTTCATCTATATTTCATCTTTATAATATATTATATATATAATATAATATATATATATAATATATATATTATATATATATATATAATATATATAATATATATATATATAATAAATTATTAAATTTTTATTTATTTATTAATTATATTAATTAATAAGATTTAATATTTATTTATAAATAATCTTATATGTAATTTGAACAACTTTATTACTAGAAATTCAATTATTTTCTAAAAATTCTTTAAAAAGTATTTATTTATTAATTAATTAAAATGTATTCCTTTTTTATAATTAAAAAAAATTATTAATTAATTGAAATTATATTTAATTTTCATACTAAGTTTTACTTTCAGTGTGTTTGACTTACATTTCTAATTTTAGCTAACCCCGGCTACCCGGCCCCCGGCCCCGGCTAAATATAGAGCAGCCCCGGCCGCCCCGCCCCGGCAACATTCCCGCCCCGGTCGGTCCCTAATGGCGAGACATATGGTTCGAGGATGTCTGTGATATACCTTACAGCTGTAAGAGTGCCTCATCGAAGATGTGCAACTCGTAGGCGCCGATAAAGAGATGCCTCCCCAGACTATAAACCGATCCACCTCCAAATTGAGGCAACTTGCAGCCACATTGCATTGCCGCGAACCTCTCCGTTCGGTCGTGGTACTCTAGCACGCCAGTTCGAGGCTTACAGAGACACTCTTGACTCGTCCATAAAGAGTACCTTTACCTAATCGTCGACCGTCCGATGGATGTGTTCTCGGGCAAATGCCAGTGGCACCCTTCGATGTGCTGTGGGGTGACTTATGGCAGGCCTCCGGGGCCCGTAATTATGTTCCGCAAGACGTCGACGCGCTGTATTGTCAGCTCACCCAGGTGTTGTTTACCTCCGCCAGCTGTATCTGCAATATCGTGCCGTTGGTGGCGCTCTCATAATGCCACGCGAGATAGAAATCGTCTTCACGGGTGTGTGGCCTTGGGCCTACCTTGTCCTCGCCGGCGATCATGTGTCAGGGTTTCCTGATACCGTGGCCACCCGTGCGAATCGTTGTCGCGCTACACCGAACCGTCGGTCAGGTGCCCGGTATCCGTGTCCTTCGGCGTGGAGTGTTGTTATCTGCACGCACTTATCTCTTGACAGTTGACGCATTATCCTCTCCATGTTTATCGAAGTCTCTTCGTACGTGAATGATCCCTCGCTCGATTATACCCCCGACATAACCTATCCCCACCTCTATAATAATAATAATAATAATAATAATAATAATAATAATAATAATAATAATAATAATAATAATAATAATAATAATAATAATAATAATAATAATAATAATAATATATTAATAATATAATAAAATAATAATTAATAATAATAATAATAATAATAATAATAATAATAATTGTGTTTTGTAGGTATTTTGCACTATGATGGCATCACCTTATTTACGTAAAGACTACAATATGTCTCATCGGAAACATCAACGACCAAATCAATGGAGCAAAACATCCTTTCAATCGGCAGGTATTTAGCGTCTTATTCTCCAATTTAAGTGTAAGTAAATTAAACCTCAAACAAGGTCCAACAATAGTAGCAAAAAAAAAATCATTTTTTTTGAAAGAAGACTCGCATTCCCACAAAACGTATAGATCACTGGGCTGGTAAAGTCATATCACTCTCTGAAGAATGGACAGATTTACAAAAGAAGTTAAAAAGAGTATCTAGAGTGGAAACCAAAAAACGTGCAACATTTGAGGACGAATTGGATAATTTATTTGATGCTGTTCCTGAAAATGTGTTGGATATCCCTAAGAATAAAGAGGATATTCAATTTTTATTATTGCAACGCAAGAAAGGACGACCATGTTCCATTGGTGGCATTGATCTAAAACATACATCACGTAAAAGAATAAAAGAAAACGAATAGAACAGGAGGCGGAGAGACGTAAGAGGATCTACGAAGAAATGGAACGAAACATCACTGTACAGCTATCACCAATTTCAAGAAGCGATAGTAGGGATGAGAAATCAAAACCAGAAACAAAAGATACACAGAGAGAAAGTGAACCAAGTACTTCAATGTGAAAAGGTAAATTAGACTTTTTAACACCCCGTCTATCTGAATCATAAGGCAGATGCAAAATTAGCCATCGGAACGCAGTTCACTTCTTAATGGCCGCAGCAGAAGCTTTCAAGTATGATAGAACAAGCTTAATAGTTAATCGCACATCATTTCAACATCGAATTCAGGAAGCAGAGCCAACCGGATATTAAAGGCCAATTTAATATAGCGGGGTGCAGTGCGTTGGTCTTACATTGGGATAGCAAGCTCCTTCCGGCTTTATGTGGTGCGGAGAAAATTAATCGACTACCAATAATAGTTACGTTTCAGGGCAAAGAACAATTATTATATACACCTGGAATTCCTGCAGCTACAGGAGAAGATCAAGCTACAACCCTTTTTCTAGCAGAGCAAAATTGGGGTATATAAGAAAAGATACAATCAATGTGTTTCGATTCAACCACAAGCAATACCGGAAGAATAAATGGCTCCTGTAAAATCATTGAAAAAAAATGTTTGAAAGTGATTAACTCTATCTTACGTGTAGACATCACATCTTCGAGATAGTCTTAAAAAGTATTTTTGATACAGTAATGGGAGCAACATCTGGACCAGATGTAAATATATTTAAAAGATTTAAAGACAGTTGGTCGACCTTAGACAGTACAAAATACCGTAGCTGCGTAGACGTTGTCACCGAGGATTTCCCTGGTAATATGATGGAATTTCTTGAAGATCAGTCACGCCGGAAATAGAACCGAGATGATTATCGGGAATTATTAGAATTAGCCGCGATCTTCCTTGGCGCTATCCCCAACGTGGAGTCTCATTTCGCATTCTTGGTAATGTGATCCACTCTCGATGGAGGGCAGATGCTATTTACGCCTTTAAAATATATTTATTTCAGGATCAATTCAACATGACCACACGCAAGAAAGATTCAATAAGATATATATGTCTCTCTCTTATCAGACTTTATCTACAATTTTGGTTTTTGGCATTGGCCATTATAGATCCATATTTCGATTTCAATTTTCTGTTGAACATAATCGAGTATAAAGAATTTGATGCAGCTATTAGTAATGCTGCAGTGAAGGAATTCGCAAATCATTTATGGTACCTGGTACCGGAAACTGTGGCATTCGCAATTTTTGATGATGATGATGTTCTACTAGACATTAAACCAAAAATGGCTTCTAAAATGAAGTTAATAGAAGACAACGATCATGGCAAACGAATTAAAAGATACATTGTCAAAAATGAAGACCTCCATGGTTTAAAGGCAATAGATATTTCATACTTAATTATAGCCGATTCCAAAGCAGTGTTCTCGAGATTTAAAATCCATACAAATTTCTGAAATTTCCGTCAATTTAGAAGGAGGATGAGAACTTCCAGCGTGGATGGAACTATTGAAATGCACTGTAGTGGTTAATGATGTAGCTGAGAGAAGAGTGAAGCTAGTTTAAGAATATCAGAACATTTTAGGCAAGGACGAAATGGAGAAACAATACATAGTTCAGATTGTTAGTAAATACAGAAAACAGTATACATAATCTACTAAAATTACTCTACTGAAGAAGTGAAATCCAATTACCTTTGCTAATCTATGTTTCAAATAAACGACCATTTGAGCAAAATTTGTAAGTAGTAAATATATATTTCGATTTCTCAGTATATTAGCCTGCCATAAAAGAGTTTTTTGTAATTTTAATAAATGCGATTGTAAAAAAAAAAAACTATGCTAGCTGACTAACTACTGACTACTACTACTACTACTACACTGAACTATTTGGTATAAAAAAAACAAATATGCTTAAATTCATATGTAGATAATTATGGAACTTTGGGACCCTCCTTGAAGCGTTCTCTACTCTTAATGTAGTCTGTGCCGAAAATTTGTATAGAAGTTTTTTATCTAGTGGAACAAAATTACGGGTTGAGAGTAGCAATTGTCTAGAGATGAATATTAAGGGCCACTCTAAAATATATATATATTATATATATATATATATATATATATATAATATATATATATATATATATATAAATTATAAATAATTATATATATAATTATATAATATATATATTAGAATTATATATAATAATTTAAATAATTAATCAATGATATTATAATTATAAATCAATAATATTATATAATTAAATTATATAATAATTCCCCCATTTCCCCAGAAATTTATATAGTGAATAGATTAATAAATATTAAGTAATAATAATCAATAATCGTTAGCATTTACCCGGAAAGAATAGTTTAAAGTTTTTTAGAAATTGGTGAAACTTGAAAATAAGATTCGATAAAAAAGCAAACCCACTCCCTATATTTACACGTACCTCAATTCATATTATACCCACAAATGAGAACTCATCGCAAGTCACAGAAAAATATTACCCTGATACCTCACAGAAGTGACGAACGGACCCACGTATACTTGGTATCTCGTATAAACTTTAAAATCTCCAATCTGAGAGGTACAAACTACACAAACCATACAAACCAATTTCATAATAAACCCCGACCATTCTCAACGTTATCACTGAGAGTAGTGACAATCTTGTTACTCACGCCTCTTGCCAAACTCACATTCCTTTCCTTTCAGCATTCCTTTACTGACTCAATCACTTTTTCTTCGATTCCCAGATGGATTCCAGCACACTTACCACCACATATTCTCTTAACCATCCGGGACAACATTCAAACCTTATTAAAGTTAATTAATAGTAATAATAATAACGGAGGATAAAAATAATCTCTTGCTCAATAAAAACAATAGCTCAATAATGGAATAATTGACATCATCAGATAATGTGAGGGCTGCTAAGATTGACGAGGCTATATACCACTCAAAAAATCAAAGAAGACAGCTAATAACAATAATGAGATCAACGAGATAACATACCGCCCACATAACCATTAAACAATATTAATAACAAATAGCAATGGGGGACAAATATCTCATTAATAATAAATAATAATAATAATAAAAAAATAAGTAATCAATAATAATATAATAATAATCAATAATAATGATAATAATAAGATAATATATCTAATAAATAAAAAATAAAAATAATAATTAATAATAATAATTAATAATAATAATAATAATAATAATAATAATAATAATAATCAAGTAATAAGTAATAATAATGTTAATAATAATAATCAAATAGTATAACTAACTATATAATAATAACTAAATAAAAAATTAATAATAAATATAAATATAATAATAATTATAATAATTAATAATAATAATATAATTAATAATAATAATAATAATAATGAATAACTTAATGTAAATTTCAAAATTAAAATTTATTATAACTATATAACAAATACTCTAAAAATAAACAAAACACATACACCTAGAAAATTAACCAAGGCATACTAATCTATGTAAACACATAACAATAAGCGTAAAACTCAACACAGATATTGCATTTAACATTTAGACCTAATAGTGTCTCTCAATACTAACTAATTAATAAGTAATGGCAATATAATAATAATAATAATAATAATAATAATAAGTAAACTACATCATAATAATAAGAAAAATAATTATTAATAATAATAATCAATAATGGATTAATACAAATCAATTAACCCACAATGAGCAAATCTAGTCCCAGAACTACACGTCAAATAGATATAAATGTCCACACTTCAATATACTCACTATAAGTGGATAATTATTTTTTAATATGGACACCAGTGCTAGTTATACATTAAATTATTTATGTCACATATGCATTATTAATTATGTTACTTTGATTATTATTATTTTAATTATGTATTTATTATATATTATTATGTCATTATTTTTCTCTCCGATTGGATCCGATAGTCTATATCCATCTAATACATATGTAATTATTATGATTTCTAATTAATTATTAAATAACGTCTCCACTTGCTTACGGTATTATAATAAAGTGTTGATTATATCTGAGTACAATATTATCTATTATTATCTTAATATACACAATAGTCATATATGCAATGCCAGTCGATTCCACTCCTCACTGTCCCTATTTCATTTAACCTGCTTTATGTCATTGTTCATACTCAATTAATCTTTATGTTACACTAAAATCATCTATTATCCTTATGATTTACTATTCTACACTTATTCATTGTCCAATACTCCTCATTATTCTATTCACTTATTTCTTCGATTATCTCTCAATGCATGTGTCATATTGGTCCGTTAGATAGTTGTGTTGTGTGATATTATTATTATCGTGAGATATGTCTCGATATGATATATTGCTATGTTGTTACGTATAGTATTGTCATAGTTGTTGTGGTTGGTATTCTTTTGTTGTGCCTATTGTTTTGTTTAATTTGTTCTCATTTTTTTGATTCTAGCACCTTTTCCCTGCCACTTTCACACCTCTAATGTCTTAGTTAGCCATGCTAGATACTTACTTCTAATACTCTAATATGGAGTGCATAACGTTACCATCTCTGCGTGTCTCATCCTCTCTCTTGTCATAATTATTAATCTATTCTTATCTACTTTCTCTCTGTCTTTCATTCTCTACTTCGTACATATCCTACTCTTCTATCTTTACTCTTCATTACCTATATACTCTTCTGATATCCGTTTCAGAGTTCTTCTCTTTACTCTTAGCTTTCTCATTATATTCTATTCATTACTCGTAGTGGCTCTCACAGAGTTTATCTACCTATTAATATTTCTCTATTATACACCTGTGGAAATCCATTAAAACCATATTCTATAAATTATCTTATTTCTCTCTCTCTTTCAATTTCTCTATCTCCTCATCTATATCTATTCTTCTCAATTAGGTAAAATGGGATCACCATCCCTGATTAATTCTTTATTTCTATGCACTCACTTCTGTTAAAGGTTTTCATTGAACAATATCATTGTACTCTATTTATTCGTTTCACTCTCATATTTCCAAATCTCAATTAATATTTACCATATAGGACTTATTAACATATTAGTACTCATCTCACTCCAATGAATAAATCATATACGCATCTAAAATTACAGTAATATAATATATTCATCTCATGTCCATATTATTATGACTCAATTGTCTCTTAATTAATTCACTCCTAACTCTCATTAATTAGTTAATTATGTTATTATTATTATATTCTGATATATAGTTACTCTGATCTCTCACTCTAATATTCATTTCTCTATTTATATACTTATTTATTATTTATATTAATCTTATTATCTAATTAATATACATGTATTTTATTTATCATATACATTAACATATCCAAATATATATGATCTCACTCTCACTCTCAATTATGCATTATTATTCAGCTCTATCATATTCTGAATCTTAATATTCATCATTATACTCATTTAATTATACAGTTACTTATTATGTATAGTCATATTAATCCAATTATATTAACATTACTATATATAATAATCAAATTCTTTCATCTTATCTATACTTATATATGCTCACTCTCACTTAAATGCAAATATTATATATTATTTCATATAATTAGTAAATATGATTCCAACACAGCCCCTACCACTGATTCATATTAATTGCATACTCACTATTGCCATATTCCAACTCACTAGTGTGCAGGTAGACTACAACGTAATCGTCTTGGCAATTACATATCAACTTATTATAGTAGTTTCATATTTTATTGCTTAATGATATCAGTCTCCATGATAAACTACAGTCTCCTATATTATATTATTATCTTTATACCTAGCTCAATTATTAGTATCCATTAATATTTTACAATATATCACAATTATTATTAATTATTTAATTCTTCCTACATTATCTCATTAAATAAAATTTGTACAGCGTAATATTATTATTATTATAAGATTAGTTTAACACTACCAGAACTCTCGGAAACTATATTAGTGGATTTATCCTTCACACTATATTGAGACCTTCAATTCTGTCATCAACACCCAATCTACTTCACACAATATATGTAATAATTTACACTAATCACATCTCGCTATACCTC
This sequence comes from Trachelipus rathkii, assembly GCA_015478945.1. Classification (NCBI taxonomy): domain Eukaryota; kingdom Metazoa; phylum Arthropoda; class Malacostraca; order Isopoda; family Trachelipodidae; genus Trachelipus; species Trachelipus rathkii. Next base: position 9,979 of record JABUQX010105044.1, on the reverse strand, counting down.
TATATCTATGAATCATATTTGGTGTGTACCTCAAAAGACTACCAAGACCACAAACCTTTGTCTTTCACTAATTAGCGTCAAAGACCCTTTTTCACAGGAAAGCTGATACATATATACAGCTGCTCGATGTAGATAATAATGAGTCACCTAAATAACTAAAAGACTCCTTGTTCATAACATTATATAGTTGCACTATTGATGATATTACATTTCTGACATAAACATAGTCAGGCACATAATGCATTAACTCTACTCATAAATGTATACATGTTAGTGCCCGGTATATCTCCCTCCACAACTTCGATTCATCATCACTCTAACTATATCATTGACCGAATATGATATACTTATTATATTATATAAATTATTATTATTATTTATTATATTAATTTATTTATAATATTATTATTATATTAATTTATTAATTATTTTATTATTTATAATAAATATATTATTAATTTTTTAATTATATATATTATAGTATAGTAATTATTATTTTAATGTAATTATATTATTATTTAATATTATTATAATTATAATTATTATATTATATATATATTATTATATAATTATGATATTATATTATTATTATTAATTAATATATTATTATTTATATATATATTAATGATTATTTAGATATGCTAAGATTTTTCAAAATTCATTAAACTATATCTGTTGACATTTTCATGAGTTAATTTTCTTTTACTAGGACAAATTCTTGATGAATAAAACAGAATATTATATATCCTTCTGAAACTATCCAAGCTTCGATTATATCAATAATCGTGTAAGCCTCATTGTAATCAGAGTGCAAATTATGAGCATGGGTGTCAGGTCTTACACGACACCCTCGCGCAAAATTTCTGGAAAATGCCAGAGATGGCAAGATATATATCAGTATATGAGTATTGCCCCAGAATATGACAAGCCCGTAAGAGATAAACTATAATTTAAAATCTACGAAAAAGAAATGTGAAGTTTATATTTAGATTCTTTTTTTTTCTTCCTTCTAAGAAAAAGGTTAAGGGAATCAGGCATTTTTGATGGCCGGGATCAAGTAGTAATTAGAATCCTGTTATTTTAACCTCCGTCGGAATGCTCTGAATGTTATACCTCTATGTACGAAAGGGATCTCAGGCACTTAAAAGATCTAAGCATCAGAAAGAAGAATTGAGATTTTTAATTTTATATTCTATAAAATTTTATATAAAAGTAGTAACGGATGATAATATTTCATTAATTGTATGGCTCCAATACTTTATGTTCTACTATGCATTAATGGATGTATGATATCTTACCATAATGCTGGTACTTGTGCTGCTAACATAGCCGCAGCCAAGAATAGGATATATACAGTCGTATAACCAATGTAAAGTGACGTTACAATATCCCTCATCAGAATATGCAAATAGTAAATTTTAGAGGTAGTAGTAACAATCGGACTATTATGGTGATATATATACTGGGGATACCAGCTAACTTTAAGTATTAAAGCAACACGAGCAACTTTAAAAGCTTAAAAACTGCGAATTAAGATTTAGACTTTTATAGTGTAATGATGTAATATAGTTTCATTATTATATTATTTCCTTTATAATCATTCAAACTATGAATCATTTATTTAATCGGTATTAATATTCTTTTCACAGCCACACTTCGCTCTGGATACATTTTGCAATTATTAGTGGTGAATTATGATTTTAAAATCTTGCTAAAAATTCATTATATCAAGACAAATGCGTGATTTAATTATATTAATTATTTAATTATTAAATTTAATTATTAATTAATTAATTATTATATTATTAGTATATTTATATTAATTTATATATTATATGAATTATTATTATATTAATTTATTATAATTATATATTAATTATAATTATTATTATTATTATAATTTTATAATATTAATATTATTATAATTATTATTATTATTTAATATTTAATTATTATTATATATTTTTTATAATTTATTATATCATTATTATTATTTATTATTAATTATTATATTATTTAATTAATTTACATGATTTATGTTATTACATCCATCATTCAACGGTTGATCCTCTAATTCTTATTAGTATGGTATGTTGATTGCCACACCACTTCATAATATGACTTAAATACTCTAACATATCACAATATCTATCTGCAGTATTATTATATGATCAATATCATCTATTACTGCTATACGTGAGTTCCTTAAATTATGCTAGTGCATAGCTATTAATTAAATTACTAGCAGTAATATCACATCAATGTAATGAGTATATATAAGATCATATTATTCTACTCTCTGAACAGAGTTGCAGGAAAAAGAAGCCCGCAAGCGAACAAGCTATTGAGTGCCATTATTATAAATTTAGATCTCATTATACACTTACATAATAAAACTTGATTATTATTGATCTCTTCTTACATATTCCATAGTCATCTATCTATTGTAGTCTACGTTGAGTTGATGCCCTCGTAAATGCTTATAGATGTATTTGTACGCGTATATTATATGATATAAGACTCTTCCTCAGATGCTATTACTTGATTCCTTACGTGTCACTCCTTATGGGACTCTATATATTAGAATAAGATTATATAAAGACTTCATCCAATATTTATCACTGACCGTCTTTTAAGATTAGAGGTTCAAGTGAAACTTTGGAAAGTTGCAGAAAACGTTTATAAGCTTTTCTTGGCCTTGCCTCGACCTATCCATAAAAAGCGGGTTGGATATACACATATCTCATAAACAACAGTAAGTATCACTACACACACTGAATATCTGATTGAGAACATGACTTCACATCATACAAGGGCGGTATACTTGATATGGTGTTTAGTGATTATTTAGCTGATTAATAGTGTGTATGATTTGAAGGAAAGAAATAAGTGTGACTTAGAACGTGATAGTCCTTAAAGCTGATCTATTAATAACTATAAAATCTCAATAATAGTATCAATAAATTAATAATAATGAGAAGTGCATCAATAATATCACTATAGCTAACCATGATATAGATAATAATGAATAAGTTACATCAGACAATTATTATATTATGTTTATGAGTATAAATAGATCACTAAAGTAATTTAATAATATATATATATGAATCAATAAAAATAATAATAGAAGATAATACGATATAAGTAAAACTTACTGAAAATATCAGATATATGAAGCTATATATACGAAATGAGACCTTATAAATGAAGCGGATTGTAGAAATTAGTAACAGACATATCTTACAAAATCGAGAAAACAACACAACAACGAGACTAACGACAGACCACACCAACCGAAAAATTAACAAAACACAATGAAACTCACAAGTCACACAAGATAAGAAATCTAAAAGATAAACGAGAGCCAATTCTTAGAAGTTAAAAGAGGGAGCAAATTGATAATGATGAAGAATGAATGGTTTTTCGAGTTCATCGGATTTTACAGTGGATAGAGTTAGATTGTGCAGGTGAAATGTTTTTAGTAAGGAAAGTAGAATTTTAAAAATTATTGACTAAATCGTCAACTAATCTGAACAGAAAAATAATAATGAATAAAATAATAATATAAATTACAATAATAATATATTCAACTAATATAAATTAAATAATATGGAGTATAATTTGTGAAAGATAATAACATAGTAAATAATATAAATAGATTAATAACACAAATATAATGATAATTGTGAGTTAGATGGGAAACCTTCAGAGTGAAGCAGGAAGCTGTGAATTTTTTCAGAGAAGATCTCTATCTCATTACCTCTTGTGTCTGAATACTAAATGTGATTGAGTATCAACATCATCAAATGAGACTTCTTCATGGTAAGAAATTACTTTACATATATAAGCCGTGTCGCCATCTCATATCCTCTACTTCTGTGTTTCTCTCTCTCTTCTCTCTTCTTCTATCTCGGTCTATCTTCTTCTTGCGTGTGCTCTGTAAAAACCATTCTTACTATATGTTAATTCTAATAAACTTCTTTTTTCTCGCTGTACCTCAACTCCCTCTCCTGATACATTCTTCTTTTACTTGTCTCTATCTCTCTGTCTATCTATACTTGCTTACTATTCTCTTGTACTGATCTTCTACGTTCATTCTCTTCTAGTGACATTCGATAATATTAATGACTTAGAGTTGAATCTTTAATGCGTGGAGTTATATATCTCAATCTTATCATCTAATAGATTTATAAATCCAAGTTGAGAAATATTAGGCGATAGTTAGAAGGATCTCAGTAGCTGACGTCTCTATTTTTGTATATACCATACAGGTGGACATGTATCGTGCATTCAACACGAGGAAATGATTTATAAATATAAGTATAAGATACTATTAGAAGTAAAGTTAAATGAATTATGATAATATAGTGAAGTTGATGATATATAATATTCATAATAGCACTGTAATAATAAGCACACTCCATATTCAAAAACTCTGAGATAGGTATAATGCCATCCGGGCTACCCGCCTTTCCTAAACGTTCAAGATATCAAGGAGCCCACATATATATATTGCACCAACAAATGTAAATCACAATAGGTAATTATGCAATAATTTATGAACACCTATGTGAATGAATTGAAAGAGTGATAGGAGTGGAGGTATATACTATGTCCACAGTATCGCTTTTTACTAAGTATTATTGAATATTTATGAGAGTGAAAATAGGAGTACCGAAGAGATTTGCCTTTTATCATGATTGTGATATAAGATAATTAGCAACAGTAATATAAACAGATCAGAATTATAGAGAGAAAGACATAATATTACAGAAGTTGTTATATATATGTATTAATATTTACAGGTTCTAATAAAATAATATATATCATATTAGGAGAATCAAGAAAGTTAGCGCACTTTCGTCTTAGATAAAAGCTCACCGCTTTGCTTTGAGTACGAAGTCACTATATATATCCCTGCAACGATTCTAGCGAATGAAAATTGCAAGAGTGATAGTTAAAGAAACAGAAATTTTTCACGATAATCCCCGATATGCTCACCATGTCTTCTAAGTCTCTATGATAAATGCGACCAGAGTAGCAAGCTACTGTAGATCCGTATATGGTTATGAGGAGAGAGAAAATTTTAGTTTGAAGAAGATATGAACCTGCTATCATATTATTATCAATCACTCTGAATTACAAGTATACCCATCTTTTATCTGAAATAGCCTCAGTAAGTTGGCTAGTTCACCAGATCCATACAGTCATTCCAATTATAGTAGCGTAAAGCTCCACTAAGCACTACTTACCACCAATTCCTCACCTGTACGGCCGTAATATCTCAAAGTCTCAAATAACGTATATATTAGTATTAAATATATATAAAAATATATTATATATATATATATATATTATATTATATATAATATTAATATTATATATATATATTATATTTAATATATATTAATATATTATATAGTATTATTATATACTATATTAATATAAATATATTATATATATTATATATTATAAAATAATTATATATAATAATATAGTATTATATAACAACTAATATTATATTATAACATTATATAATATATAATATATTAATAATATATAATATATTATATAATATATATATATATATATATTATATATATATATATATATATATATATTATATATAATATATATATGATATATTTAATATTATATATAATAAATAAATATTAATTAATATATAATATGAATAATATATAACAATATATAATATAGTGATATTAAAATATATAAATAGTGTGATGTTGTGTGTGTGTGTATGTGATGTGTAGGATTGTGAAGTGTGTAGTGGAGTTGACATCTTTGTTGGAGTTTTTTAATTATACCATCTCGAAAAGTATCGTAGCAATACTTTTACATTAAAGATGTTAAAATTATTAACAAGCCAAAAATTTTGATGAAATTATTTTGTACCTTACAACACAAATATTTCTTATATTCTGATAACATTCAAATACCGTTCATTAAGAATTTCGGCAATAATATAAAACTTAAAAGCATAGGTTTTCTTGTCTATAAGTAAGTAGTCGTTTAAGCAACAGCAAGGCTAAATGAATTAGAGAGATAAAAGCAAATTTATTATATTCTTCTTGACAAAATTATTCCTATTAGGTGCTTGTACAGTATTAAAATTATATACCGGTCAAATGATTATAATAAGTAAATAGTGAATCGTTACTCGTAAAATTCATCAAATTCTAAAGCATCTTCAAGGGAAATTAAATGTCTTTATCTAGGGTTGACTCATAAGTTATAAAAGATAATTATATGTTTTTTAACATTACAATTGAGCTTTTTTTTTTTATGTAATACGGCTCAAAGTGAACATATATTTTAATTATGGACATATAATGTATTAGATATTTATCTATTTAGGAATATTTATTGAAATAAGGTATTATTCATTTTGATATGGTACTGAGATATATTAAATAAAGATTATTGTTATATTTAATAAATAAATCATTCACAAATATATAATATTTAATAATATATCATAACTAATATAAATAATATAAATTATAAATTAAATAAAACTAATATATATGATAAATATTAATAAATATATATAATAATTAAATAATAATTAATAATTAAATAATCATAATAATATAATATAAAAATGTAATTAAATAATAATAATAATAATAATAATTATTATCAATAATAATACATAATAATAATTAATAATAAGAATATAAATTATTAATAATAATAGATAACTAATAATTAATAAATATATAATATAATTAAATATATAATAATTAACTAATTATAATAATAATAATAATAAAATAGAATAATAATAATAATTAATAATAGATAATGATAATAAATTAATAATAATAAAATATTAATTAAATAAATAATTTAATAATAATATAAATAATTAATAATTAATAATAAATAATATAATAATTAATTCCAAATGAATATTAAACAAAAAGAACAATAATTCATAACTAAATAATTCTTAAATTGTTTATTTGCTTTTCCAACCTATTTATTTGAAAGACAATGCCCCTGATAATAAACGGTTATATAATTAAATAATATATAATATGACTCAAAATAATATAGTATAATATACAAAATAAGAGAAAAAAAATAAAACATATACATAGAAATACAATAATCACATCCTCATTTTCAAAGAGGATGCGGATGCGGAAGCGGATGTGCCAACTATTGACTTAATATTGATTAGTAATAATAATAAATAATAAATAATAATAACGTTTAAAGTAAACAAAACTAATGAATAGGGATAAGTAATAATATGAACCATAATAAAATACATGAAGTGAACTCCAAATTATAATAAAGTACTGAGAGTATTGTATCGAGCATAATAATGCACATTAGATGAATAAAAATGAATCAGAGGTAAGCAAGGTCACACGAGACATTACGAGATGGAATAATTATCACAGAATTAATAATATCACTTTAAAAATAATAGATAATTAATATAAATAAATAATTAATTAAATAATAATAATAAATAATGTAAATAATAATATGATAATAAAGTAATATTATAATAATAATGAATGTAATAATTAAATAATAATTAAATAATAATAATAAAATAATAATAATGAATAAATAATAAATATATAATAATAATAAGTAATAATAATCTAGATTATCTTCAGCCTTAGAGTGAAAATTAAGTGTTATTATAAAAACTAAAATCAAAAAAATTAAAATAATATTAGTATTTTATTTTTTAATTATTTTTACTATATTTATTAAAAATATTTTGCTAATTATTTTAATTGTTTATTAGTCCATAGATAGTTAAAATTAATATTATAGGCTATATACTAATATAATATATATATATATAATATATAAATATATATATATATATATAATATATTAATATATTAAATAATTAAATAATATATATATATATATATATATTAAATATTATATATATATATTAATATATTATATATATAATATTATATATAGTATATATTAATATTATATAATATATATATATAATATTAATATTATAAATATATTATAATATTATATATTATATATATAATTTTTTGAACGCTCACTCTAGATATATGGTCGCTAAGGTGAGTTGTGAAGTATGACCGTCTCTTCTAACTAATATAGAGACTACTTAGCGTTTCTAAATCCTCTACGCGTTAAGTAGTATGTAGTATTTAATATATTACTCATAGCGAGCTTAAGAATTAAAACTCTGACTGCAAACACTAGTTGGTGTGACCGCATTGTTGGGTAATTAGCCCGCCTTAAATGGTATATGTCGGTGGTGTCCCTCAGTAGTACCCCTACTGCATATAATAGAGGACTAAAGCACTAGTTAAAAAATATGTAAGTTATATAATATATATATAATATATAATATAATATTATATATATATATTTAATTATATAATATTATATATAATATTATATATATTTATTAATGATATATTTATTATAATATATATAATTAATATATTTAATATATATAATTAATATAATAATATATATATTTAATAATTAATATAGTGATTTTATATATATATATATTGATAAAATTAAAAATAATTATAGTATATATATTATAGTATATATATTATTATAATAATATTTATAAAGTTAATATTATATAGAATATTTATAATATTATAATAATATATATATATATATATATATTATAGAATTAATATATATATAATAATATATATATAATAATATATATATATATAATATTATTAATATTGTTAATTAATATATATATATATAGTTTTATATATCATTACATTATATATGTATATTAAAGTATATAATATATATAAGATATATTAATTTATTACATATATATATAGTATATAATATATTATATATATATATTATATATATATTAATATATTATATATTAATATATTATTATATATTATATATATATATTATATATATATTATATATATATTATATAATATTATATTATATATATATATTATTTATTATATATTATATATAATATAATATATAGTATTATATATATCATATATAATTATATAATTATCATAATTAATATATTATATATTAATTATATAATATATCTGTCACATGACTATTAAACATTACAAATTATTTCATATAACTTTTAAAGTATTAATAATAAAAAAATTGTTCAATTAATATTAAATGATATCTTTAAAATTTATGAATAAATAAGTAAAAATAATAAAAAATATCTTTTTCTACTTTCCAATTTAACCAATCAATCAATAGGGTGATTATATAAGTAAAGTAATAGAACTATTCAACCAATGCAGATGCATCTCGATGCAAAGTCTAACTCTGATAGAGAATAAGAATAACCATTATTTCTTAGAATGAGCCAAAAATTTTGTATAGGATATAATAATACTTGTAATCACCAAATTTAATTATAACCGATAAATTATCAATTACTATTATTATAAATTATATTAACAACATGCAAGTGATATCTAATATTATAATATAGTTATAATTATATATATATATATTTTAAATATAAATATATTATATATACATAATTATTATATATATAAATATATATATATTATTAATTTATATAATAATATATATATAGTAATAATATATATAATATCATAGTATATTATATATATATATATATATATATATATTAATATTGTTATATAAATATACTTAATTAAATATTAATATATATATAATAATATATATACTATAATTTATATAATATATATATATTAATATATAAATTTATATATATTTTATATATATTATATATGTTATATATATATATATATATATAGTATATATTATATAATATTTATAAATACTATTTAAATATATATATATATAAATATATATATTATTTATATTATATCTAATATATATATATATATTAAATATATATCTATATAAATATTAAGTATATTAATTATATATATTAATGGTAGAATTATTG
>JABUQX010105043.1:0-29371 GCA_015478945.1 Trachelipus rathkii | reverse complement strand
CGTATGTATGTATCATAGAAGGGTTAAGTGAGTCATGGTGTGCGATAAGCTACTTTTTTTTGTTAAATTATTTATAATATGTATATAGAATATATATATATATATAATATATATATATATCATTATATATATATATATTATAAATATATATATATTATATATATATATATATATATAATATTTATATATATATATATATAATATATATATATATATATAGTATATATATATATATTATATATATTATATATTATATATATAATATATATTATATATATATTATATATATAATAATAACTTTGTTTTTTATATATACTATATAGTATATCATTAATATATATATATATTATATATATATAGTATATATATATATATATCTATATCATATATATATATAGATATATTATATATACTATTATATTATATAATTTGTTTGTATACTATATATATATATATAGTATATACTATATTATATATATATATATATATTTATATATATATATTATATATGTATATATATATATATATATACATTTATATACTATATATATATAATATATAGTATATATATATATTATATATTATTATATTATTATATATATATATACTATTAATATAGTATTATATATATATAATATATATATATATATATATATATATATATTATATATTTATATTTAATAATATATATATATATATATATAAATATATATATATATAATTATATATGTATATAGTATATGATATATATATATATAGTATATATATAATATATAATATATATATATATAGTATATATATATATATATAATATAATTATATATATATATATAATATTATAATATATAATATATATATATAGATATATTATATATATATATATATTTATATATATATTATAATAGTAATATATATATATATTATATATATTATTTTATAATATATATCATATATATATATATTATTATATTAATATATATATATATAATATAATATTATAATATATATATATATATAGGTTCCTTTCCGTGACAGCCCACACTAGATATATCGATTATTTTATTAAACTATCGATCCCTATTGTTTTATTTAATAAATATATAATTTTTTTTTTATAAAAATGTGAAGTTCATTTTTTCATTTGTATTTTTTTTTTGTCTTTATATATTTTTATATTTTTAAATATTTTATTTTCAAAAACAAAATTTTAATATTGTGAAGCATTGTTTAATAAAAATATTCAGCCTAAATGACACTTTTTCTTAAATTTGCACATTACAAATTTAGAATTTTAAAAGTACGTTTTTTAAAAAATTTCAATTTGAATTTAGGCACGTTAGATTAGGTTTGTTAGGTTAGAGTATAGTCAGGTTAAGTTAAGTTAGTTAACCTAACTTAACCTAACCTAACCTCAGCCTAAAACAAAATTAAAGAATAATAACTGAAACCATTATTGGGAATTTACACAATTTTCTGCATGATTCACACTTAAATGTTTACAATCCATGTTTTTGTTTTTTTGAAATCATCATATAGGCCCTAGCAATGAAAGAATGGAATGCTAAATTATTCTTGATTTCTTATACAGTTCAGTAATGATGCTCCTTTCCTTTTCATATATCAATATTGGTACATTTTATAAAACAAATTATCATTGAAGAATGAAATAATAAATACATCAATACCTTTTAAAGAAATTAATCGATATTATCGATAGTGGGGCGTTACGGAAATAGAACCTATATACATTATTACCGTATATAGTATATATATATATATAATATATTATATATATATAAATAATATATATTATATATATTTTATAATAATGATAATATATATATATATATATATATATATATATAATATATATATATATATATTATATATATATATATAATATATATATATAATACATATATTATATATATATATATATATATATTTTTATTTCTGTTTCCAAAAAAGAAAACTTATAATTTCTCGCCAGAAAAGTTTTAAAGCTAATGTCGTACAGTTGTCGTGTTTCATAAAGCTGGGACGTAAAATCGCGGACGTATAATTTCCCATATTGGAAAATAATGATTTAATTATTTATTTATCTTTTTTTTTTTTTTACCAAAATACTATGTATTTAGGTTAAACACATCTTTTATAAACTTTTAAGTCTAAATGTGAAGTTCTTTGAAAACGTTATAGTTTTTTTCCTGGTAATGCAACTTGACCTAAAGATATATATTATATATATGGAGAGAGAGACAGAGAGAGAGAGAAGGAGCAGACGAGAGAGAGAGAGTAGAAGATGTCATATCTTTTGTTTCCGGGAGGTAAATTTACCTTCTTTTCGGGATTTGAATATCGAGAAGAGAGAGACGAGAGAGAGAGATGAGAGAGAGACAGAGAGAGAGAGAGAGAATTGTTTTAAAACGTTTGTTACTGTTATAAAAAATATATATATTTTTTCTCTTTTACATACAATGTATTATAAGCTACTACTTATATTGAGCTATTGTTTTTTGTTGTTAAAATGATTCAAATTAATTTATACTATTCATATGAGATAATATATAATAGATATATATTATTATATATTTATAATATATTATATTATATATATATATAATATTATATATATATATATATAATGATATATACTATATATACTATATACTAAATATATATAATAATTATATATAAATACTCATATATATACTATTACTATAATATATATATTTGAGATATATTAAATATAATTAATAAATAATATATTAATTTATAGTAGTATATATATATTATATATATTAATATATATATATTATTTTAATAGTTGGTTATATATATATATATATAGTATATATATATATGTATATATATAAATATTAACTAATATATATATATAATATATATATATATAATATATAATTATTATATATATATAACTATATATATATATATATATATATTAATATATAATATACACTCAAAAAATTAGTGTTTGAAAATACACAAATTGTAGGTTCTTCTTAAACACAACCATGATGTTTAAATAACGCGCGAAACACACATTAGTGTTTCGCAATTTAACCATAATTATGTTTAAACGCAACAACACAGTTGGTAGAGTTACTATACATTGTGGTTTTATTTAATTATGAATCAGATAAGCAAGCGAGTGGAAATTCTTCAGTTTGCTTTAACATAAACAATGGTAAAGCGAAATCTTATGTTGTGCTTAAATAATAATCAATTGTTTAAGAAATATTGAACTATCAAGAGATTTGTTTTAGCTGCTCATTCACGATTTTTTTCTTAGTGTATATTAACTGTGGGGGGAATAGTAGATATAATTATAATATAAATATATATATCTAACCCTACTAGAGAAATATTATTATGATTATTATTATTATTATTTTATTATTATTGACAAAATTATTTATTATATTAAGATAATTAATTATGTATTATTATTTTATATATTTATTATATATTATTTTATTTAAATATATTGTACTAAAAATAACTATAATAATTGTTTTTAGACGGTATCGGAATCTTGTTCAACTCTCCTGTATATATCTAGATACTATTATCTTATTTTTTTTTTTTTCCCATAGATTTTTAATTTTATCATTACATAACTCCTATATATTTAATTTATATTAAATTTCTTTATAGTCTATGCATTTATAGTTAATTGTAATCTAAAAAAGTATATTTCAATAAACGATTTTAGTATTTTACATTATTATATAATATTATTAACTATTTTTATCCCCTTTATTTTTGTTTTTTTTGTTATGTAGCCACTATTAAATACTTTTATATAAATTTATATAGTAAGAATAATTTAAATATTTTAAACATTTTCAAATATATATACAGAGGTTTCATTCGACCGTCAATTTAGGGGTAGTCCGATAGCGCACCTCCGCACCTCGAGAAGACGTAGTCCGAGCGCTCCTCCGCAATTATTCAGACCATCAAAGCCTTCGCGTATCGCAGGTCCGCACTCCGAATATTGCTCCAGTGGGAATAATGTTGCGAACATTACAAAAGGATTTTTAATACTAAATACTAAAAATAGTAATATATTCTCCTTACAAATTTTTTATTCCTATATATTTATATGAAAAATTGAAGATATTTACAAAATCTCCCCACAACTTTCTACTACATCCTCAATTCGTCTTCTCTAAAGGATCAGAGATCCATTTAGCCATTTCAAAAATTTATGTGTCTCGTATAAGAATTAGAAGCAGATTAAGGCTGACTCATGTGCCCTCAAAATATCCACACCAATACTGAAATATTCGCTTCTACAGCGACAGAACAAGGGAGAGTGATATTAATATTTTGTATGACAAGTTGCAAACAAATTCCTCTTATGCTGAAAGGAAAGATGTCCTTGGAGAGGGGTGCTGGTGTTAGTTCACTTTTCCAGCAAGTCCAACTTGACTAATTTAAGGTCCTCACTTTAAGTTCATTGTAGCCCTCCCTTATGAATATTTGACCACCGTCCACTTTTCAAAAGGTCTTTATCGAGCTCCCAAGACATATTGTATGTTTCATGTAATAAGCCCCTCCTGCAGAAGTCCACCGATGCTAAATGTATCGTATCAGTCTCTGCGCTCGCATTAATAATAATATATAAATATAAATAATATTTTATGTATATAATTATATAAATATATATATATAATATATATATATAGTATATTATATATATATATATATATATATATAATGATATATAAATATATATATATATATATATATATGATTATATATGTTATGAATAATAATTTATGATTCCAAACGTGTAGTAGTATAGATTAATTAATTATATTAATTAATATACTAACTTACTTATCTATATATTACTATATAGTATATATAGTTATATAGTATTATATTTATTTATTTATCTAAACTGATATAGTATAATACCATAAAATATATATCTACTTATATATATATAACTAGTATATATATATATAAATATATATATATTATATATAATATTTATTTTATATATATATATATATATATAGTATTTATATTATAATTTATAGGATATAATAATATAACTATATTACATAAAATATTAGATATAACTAATATATATAATTAAATTATATACTAAATTATAATAGATATGATATATATATATGTGTAATCAGTTCTGCTAGTTAAGCAATTATATAATATAATATAATAATAATATAAATATATAAAATACCTATAGCACTCTTAATATATTCAATATTATTATATACTTATTATTATTTTATATCCTCTTCCGCTTTTACTAAACCTAATATATAGTATATAATATATATATTATATATATAATATAAGTTTATATATAATAAAAATACTGAATAGGTATATATTTATATATTATATATATATATATATAAGTATATAGTATATAGCCCATTTATTATTAATATTATATATATTAAACATATTATTTAAATAAAACACTTATAATAAATAAGGAATAATTCTTAAGAAAAATAATAATACGAGATTTAATCCTCATGTTTACGTTTCAGGGAGGCTTTTTAAAATATATTCTCTTTGGTTCCACTCACTCAGAACTAAAAAAAAATTACCCAAAGATTATTAAGCACCCACTTAGGGACTATTGAAAAATACAAATAAAAAGATGAAGAATATAATCTTCAAAAAGCCTACAAAATTTTCTGAATTTTACAAAAGTGGCGTACACATTTTATTCTTTTTTTATCAATTTAATGCCAAAAATATTAATTATTTCAAAAGTAGGTCCTTAATATATGATCTGATTTAAATCTTTTTGTGATTGGATCAAATTGAAAAATCCTTCTGAAATGTTAAAATTACTTTCTGTAGAAATGAAAAAGTGACTCATATTTGATTTTAAGTTTTGTATCTTTGGAACTCGAAAACAAAATTCTGACACCATTCGATTAGAACATATCTTCTTTGTGATAATGTCTATAATTGACTAGCACTACTTTCGCATTGCCTCTCCAGACTTCACCTCCTTTTGTTGGGTCGATTTCTCGTTTATAGTCTTTAAGTCTTCTCGGCAAAAAAGTATAAATCAGCACATTTTACCCAAACGCAATGTTGATATAACACATTCCCATGGCTTACTCGTGTCTTGTAATTATTTAGTAATTAGGACTCTTGAAAGTGTATCAGAAAAACTGAAAATTAAATTAATATTAAATAAATGTTTAAATATAAATTTAAGTTCAAGAAGTTGGGGTGAAAAAGGAATAACTTTAGCCTTTTCCATGACAATAGGAGAGCAATTTCTTATTCCTAGAAAATTAGAGTAGGCATGTTTATATTTAAGTTTAATTAAAAATAGGGAAAATACCAGTTTCTGAAAAGTTTGAAAAATAAAATCAGTTTCTTATTGGAGAAATTGTGGATCACAATAATGGAAAGTTCTTAGAAACATATTGCAGATAATATTATTTTTAATATATGGGGGATGAAAAGAAAAGTAATGAAGTTGATTTTTATGAGTTGGCTTACGATAAACTTTAAAGGCCAGTTGTGTTTCAGTTTGTATAATTAAAAGGTCAAGGAAAGGAATGCATCCTTCATTTTGACCTTCAGAGGTAAAGGGGATTGTTGAAGTCAGATCATTTTTTGAATCAAGAAGTGTAGGCTCAGACATATTGAAACAAGAGTGTAGGGGCATTCAATTGCAAAGAATTAATCATTCTCACTATACTCTTCAAGAAAAAGACTGAGAGATAAGAGGTGCACGTGGAAGAGTCTGATGCGTCTCACCAACTCGCAATGTAATATGATTTTTGCTATGATTGGAGCTCAAACTAACCACACATACTTGCCAAATATTAGGACTCGTGAAAAAAAATTACTTACGAAAACGTGAGAAATATTTTGTGCCATGCATATCTGTAGCAGCTAATAAAATGTTGGATAGGTATTAGCGGAACCATATGACCCGGCACAAAGATCTCATCAAAAATTAAGTAAGAAATGAGGAATGAGGACCAATCTTGCGTAAAAAGGGCGATAGTGAACAGTAAAATAACCAAACAAATGTTGTATGGGGGGGAGAAACAAGTGTTGAATAAAATCCATTAACTGAAACTCTAAATTATGTAAAATTATAATATATTGTATGGTAGATACTACTACTATACGTAGCGCTACCTTTTATTAATTAATTTATTATAGTTTCTTCTTTCATCTTAAAAAATCATAGCAAAAACAACTTTTATATATATATATATATTATCTTATGTATATAGTATATATTCCTGATGTTACTATATATAAGTTATTGGTAGTGGAGGTAGGTAGCTATACTCCAAATTAATATATTATATTAGTATCTTATTACCTCTCATATAATTATTAGGTTATATAGGAATAATTATTATATTAATATTTAATATATAAGGTATCATATTATATATATCCCGGGGGTCTACGCTATATATTCTTTGAGTATTTAACAGAATTAGAATTTAGATAATTGATGGCCCTAAGTTTTTTTTTAATTGCAGTTATGTAATTAATGTTTAAAGCATTTAAGGGAAATACCCAATTACAATATCGTTGTCCATAATTTCCAATTTATATTTATTAAGGGTATATATGGTACCTTCAGATGATGGGAGATTATTTTTGGAAGCTTAATTTATTAAAAAAACAATAAGTCTTAGACTAAAAGGTTTAATTAGTTATAAAACTTAATTTTAAAAATTATTATTAGTGAAATTGAAATAAGCCGGCTTTATAAAAAGGAACGTATAATTAAAACACCTCAGGGAGCTCGCTCTGAAACTAGAGAGAGCGGAACTTTTTTTGATCCGCACGTGGAAGTCCACTAATTTCCTGACGACTCCGCACCCGCTATGTCACGCCACCTTCTGGTTAGTCCCGCTCGGAGCGACTAGCAGGACTAGCGACCAAAGAGCGGAAGTGAGCGACCTCTGAGTATATAGTAGATAAAAACCATCCCTTTATGTGTACGTACATTATATATGTATATATCAATAGGTGTTTCCCCCATAATATATATATTATTTATTATTACATATATATATACGTCACTATATTTATTTATGAGTAATAGCCCGTTATAGTGATTTCTAGTCTTAGTATATGGTATATAATATATATAATAAATACCTCTCATATATACATATATATAAAATGTGAGTACCTATACTTATATATATATTAAAATATAACCATATATATAATATATTATATATATATATTATATATATATAATAATATAATAATATACTATACAATATAATATTTATATATATATAATATATATAATATATAATATATGATATATATATAATATATATTAAATATATATTATATATATTAATATACCCTTATATATATATATATTATCCTACTAATAGGTATATTATATAAATTTTCTATATATACCGGTATATAAATTTATATATATATATATAAGTGTGTACCCATTATTATTATTATTTAAGTATTATATACTATTTATATATATAATATTAGATTACCCAATAGGGTATATATGGAAGGATATAGCCCTAATATATATTATATACTATATATATATTAATAACTAATGTTTATTATATAACTAATAATACTCATAAATCTGTACTACATATATAATAAAATAATATTCCCAAAAATATAATATGGTACTTTGTATATATATATATTTTATATCCCTACCTATACTATAATCCGGTATAGTAGTGATGAGGTATATATACTCATATAGGGCTTTATTATTCTTTTTAGTATTATTATATTATAATATTTATATATACCTATAGTTTCTACCATATAATAATATATATATAAAATATCATTATTCTATGTTATACTCGTATAATATTATAGGAGTATAGAATTACATATATATATATATATAGGTATATATACATATATAATATACTAATATATTTTAACATACATATATATATTTATATACATTATATATTACATATATTAGATATATTATATATATAATATTTATACTTTTTTATATATTTATATAGCTTATATATATATTATATATTATTATATTATAGTTATATATATATATATATATATATATATATATTATACTATACTATATATATATATAATATATATACCTATATATATATCTATAGACTAGATAATATATACTTATAATATACACAATATATATACTATTATATATATAATTTAAGTAACTTAATAAACTAAGTAGGTATATCATTAGATTATAATATAGATAGATATATAGTATATATATAGTATACCCCTATACTAATACCGGTAATAGGGTACTTATATATATATTATATATATTATATCTTTATATTTTAGACCTTCTTGCTCTACTTAATATTTACTATATATAATAGATAACTATTCTAAATAATATATGAGTATATATATACCTATTTATGTAATATGATAATATAGTTGGATAGTAAGGAAGTATATAGTAAATGAGCTCCTTATTATGACAAATAGTAGTATAATTTTATATATTAAATAGTATAATTATTATATAATTATATATATTTTTATTAAGTTTTTCCAAAAAAAAGGAAACTTATAAAATGCGTGGCCATAAATAGGTTAAGCTAATGTCGGTACAGGTGTTTAAAGATTCTTCAAAAAAGGTCTAAGAGCCATACTTCTTCATATTGGAAATGTATGAGTAATTACTTAAATTTTTTTTTTTTTTTTGATTTAACAAAATACTGTGGTATTCTTTCTTTTAGGTTTAAAGCTACATTATTTTATAAATTATAATCTAAATAAGTTCTTTGAAAAGTTTATAGTTATCTTCCTGTTAATTAATTATGTGTGTATATCAATGTTTTATATATATTCATATATATAGGAGTCCTATTACTTATATTAATTATTATTTTTTATATATATATTATATATTATTAATTGTCCAAGAAAATTAAAATTACTTAGATTAAAATTATTTTAATATACGATTGTATTATATAGGTGTCATAATAAATATTTTAATTATATAATATATTTATTGTAGTATATATATAATATATATTATATATAGTAGAGAGAAGAGAGGAGAGAGAGAGAGATAGCCCAGAGAAAGAGAATCAGAAGGAAGGGGCTCCATTTTGAAACCAATTGTTTCCTGATGTGATGTTGCGCGTCCTGACTGAGCGTAGACGTAGATGTATTTTGATAAGAAGAACCGCCCCTGATTCAAGGTGATGGGAGAGAGCAGAGAGAGATGAGCCAGACGAGACGAGAGACGAGAGAGAGGAGAGAGGGACGATGAGACGAGTATTTGTATGTGAGAAACCTTCCCTTAATTGCTAAAATATATGTACTTTTTTCCGCTTCTTCCCTTTTGGTACATAACAATGTATTATAATAGGTACGTTAGTTTACTAATTTAAACTATTGTTTTTTGTTGTTAAGTCAATTCCAAATAATTCTATCAAAATACAGAGGTGCTCCTGCGTTGGTTCCACCAACGTATCATATATATAGACTACATCAAAGTAGTCATTTTAAGATTATAGTAAAACCTAATTGGTATAATTAATAATAATATAACTTAGTAAATATATATATTATTATTAGTAATATTATAAAAAAAATAGATAATCCCTCTACCGGTATATTGGTAGAGTGAGTAGTATGAGTGAGTAATCCCTACTAATATTTATCAAGTAAGGTATTAAAATAGGGTACTTAACTACATAACCATATATTTATTTTAAGGGTAGTAAAACTCATATGGATATAATAAGATATAATAATAATAATATATAATAAATATAGAGAAGAGAGAGAGAGAGAGAATAGAACTGTTGAAAAGACCAAATAATATTTAAGATATTTTTTTTTATATAACCTTATCCTCTTCGTTTTAATTATGCAGAATTTAGAATGATTTGAAGAAATTAAAACACATTGATTTGAAATAAAGTAACGAAACAAGTTATATACTGAAAAGCACACATATTTATTAATAATGAGTTCCACAACTTCTTAATCTAATGATATTTAACAAAACTCATTATAACCTTGCCTCCCTAGTGCTACCGCCATTACAGGTCGTAAACCTATTGCTTCCGCGATCGTCCTCTAGCGGACACAGATCTAACCTAACAGAATGTCGCTTTTCCGCATCTAGAAATTTAATTTTCATTTCATGACCATCTTACACAATTTCGATTTCGGAATAATATTAAACTTTTGAAAAAAAACAGACGGATAATTAAGAAGTAGTGGAACTCATTATTAATAAATATTTGTGCTTTTCAGTATATAACTTTTTTCGTAACTTTATTTTAAATAAATGTGTTTTAATTTCTTCAAATCATTCTAAATTCTGCATAATTAAAACGATAGGATGGATTATTAAAAAGATTCTCTCTCTCTCTCTCTCTCTCTCTCTCTCTCTCTCTCTCTCTCTCTCTTCTCTCTCTCTCTCTCTCTCTCTCTCTCTCTCTCTCTCTCTCTCTCTCTCTCTCTCTCTCTCTCTCTCTCTCTCTCTCTCTCTCTCTCTCTCTCTCTTCTCTCTCTCTCTCTCTCTCTCTCTCTCTCTATATATATATATATATATATATATATATATAACTTTATATATTCTTAACAACGTAACTATATATATATATATATATATATATATATATATATATATATTTTATATATGTCATTCTCTACCACATAACCCCTATGTGGTGGAATTACTATATCTTATATATATATATATGCTATTTATATATATATTTATATCTATATATATAAATACTTTGTTAAACCTGCATATAACAATATATATACAAATATACATATATATATATATATATATATATATATATATATATATATATATATATATAATACATATATATTTAACTAATTTATTAAATATTATTTGGTTCTCTTTTATTTCGTTTAATTTGTATGCAATTAGTTAAATAATGAGATTTTAATAAGAATCTTATGCAGAATATATATATATATATATATATATATATAATAACTTCTTTCTATATATATATATATATATATATACTATACTATCCACATATATATATATATATATATATATATATATATATATATATATATATATATATAATTTTTTTTTGCAGCCAAATTGGCGGAGTCTGTTTTCGGTCGCGAAAAATATGAGAGGAAGCTCGAGGTAGTGGACCGAACGCGGAGAACAGTCGCTTTGTTGCCCCTCTGCGCCAGCAGTGAAAGCAGTGAAAGCAGTGAAAGAAGTGAAAGCAGTGAAAGAAGTGAAAGCAGTGAAAATAGTAGTAAGTAATAAGAATTCTTTTCGAGGTGCAGAAGTGTATAGCAATAATGAAAATAAAAGTTAACTTTTTATTTTTTTAATATCCCAAACTTTGACAATACTAGAATTATTTATTTATTTAATTATTTATTTATTTATTATTATTATTATTATTATTATTATTATTATTATTATTATTATTATTATTATTATTATTATTATTATTATTATTATTATTATTATTATTATTATTATTATTATTATTGGTAGTTAATTGTCACTATTTATTATTTCTTATTATATTACGAGATTACTGTGTTCATTATTTATGTGCCAGTTAAATAATCACCTTCCTTTCAAATATACTTTTCAAGTTTGCATTTACTATAAATTTTATACTACATGTGTCTACACCTAAAGTATGCTCCACCTATATGCACACGCCTCACATATTGCAAACTCTCGTGCATGTTCAAAACACCAACACACACACACCACTACAAACACACAAACACACACTAACCTACACACACACCTACACATATACACAGGAACACATAACAAACCAATGGGTTTTGTGCGCTGTGATAGCAAATATTAATCATCCCACATTTTGACTCAACCTTCGATTTTTTTCCTTCAGCAATTGGCGATTGATACTCTTATGTTGCAAGCAGCGACTTTTTTATCTTTCTAATTTGGAATATTTCGAGTTTTCCACCTTATTAGTTAGGATCTCTTATCAATCAAGGACTAAATTCATTTGTTCAGCTCCTCTCTCTCTCTCTCTCTCTCTCTCTCTCTCTCTCTCTCTCTCTCTCTCTCTCTCTCTCTCTCTCTCTCTCTCTCTCTCTCTCTCTCAATGTCTAAAAGAATCGGATGTGATGTTTGTTAATTTATTCATTTATTAGCTTATCTCTCTCTCTCTCTCTCTCTCTCTCTCTCTCTCTCTCTCTCTCTCTCTCTCTCTCTCTCTCTCTCTCTCTCTCTCTCTCTCTCTCTCTCTCTCTCTCTCTCTCTCTCTCTCTTTCTCTCTCTCTCTCTCTCTCTCTCTCTCTCTCTCTCTCTCTCTCTCTCTCTCTCTCTCTCTCTCTCTCTCTCTCTCTCTCTCTCTCTCTCTATATATATATATATATATACCTCTTCTCTCTATATATATATATATATATATATATACTATATATATATATATATATATATATATATATATATATATATATATATATATATCTATCTATCTATCTATCTATCTATCTATCTATCTATCTTTTTATCTATCTATCTATCTATCTATCTATCTATCTATCTATCTATCTATCTATCTATCTATCTATCTATCTATCTATCTATCTATCTATCTATCTATATCTCTATCTTTATCTCTATCTCTATCTCTATCTTTATCTCTATCTCTATCTCTATCTATATCTCTATCACTATCTCTAACTCTATCTATATCTCTATCTCTATCTCTATCTCTATCTCTATCTCTATTCTTATTTATCTCCTGATCTCCATATTTATCTCCTGATTCTGACTATCCTAAATTCTTATTTATCTCCTAACTCTGACTATCCTAAATTCTTATTTATCTACTTATCTCCTAATTTATCTCCAAACTCTGACTATCCTAAGGTCTTATTTTCTCCTTATTTCCCTATTTTTCTCCTAACTTGGACTATTTTAAATTTTTATTTATCCCTTTAGCTCTTAATTTATCTCCTAACATTGGCTTTCCTAAAGTTATTTTTCTCCTCAACTCCTTATTTATCTCCTAACTCTGACTCTCCTAAATTCTTTTTTATCTCCATATCTCCTTATTTATCTCCTTATTTATCTCCTAATTCTGACTCTCCTAAATTCTTATTAATCTCATTATCTCTTCATTTATCTAGTAACTCTGACGATCCTAAATTCTTATTTATCTCATTATATGTACTTATTATTATTCTTGGTATTTCTTTTTCTCTAATCTTCCTTGTAAAGATCTCATGATTTCTTTATCTAAACAAACTTCTAAGAGTTTTAATGTTGTAAGACTCTTTAAAACCTCTTCACGACTACCCAGGGTTTCGTTCGCCCCTGTTTGGAGAAGGCTTCACACATTTGGGCATTTGGAGTGGTTTTATTTTCACAGTTCTCCTTGAAAAAGGTTGTGTCTAGGGCTTTTCTGTCTTATCAATTCTTTCCCTTTCACTCTCCAATCTCTTTCTGCCCATCGAATTATTAGGCACTCTCTTTATACTGTAGCTATTATTATAACGAACACTTCTCTTCTGAACTCTTCAGTCGCATACTCTATCCTTTGAGGAAGACTCTTGCAACATGCTTTTCTTCACACATTTTATCTGTCCAATTCTGACCACAGACATAATCACTATGGTTAATCTTATATAAACATGTACTCCGCCGGTAAAGTCTGAAGTACTCTCTCTCTCTCTCTCTCTCTCTCTCTCTCTCTCTCTCTCTCTCTCTCTCTCTCTCTCTCTCTCTCTCTCTCTCTCTCTCTCTCTCTCTCTCTCTCTCTCTCTCTCTCTCTCTCTCTCTCTCTCTCTCTTTATCTATTTTCCTAATTCTACTTTCGCATTTTCAAATGTCGTGAATTGGGTAGGACTTGTTGGCCATAAATTTGGCCCTTGTTTTTAGAGTTTCCAAACTCTGGGGAGTTTTGTAGATGTCTGCCTACCCTCCTTTCCCAACTAGAATATATATATATATATATATATATATATATATATATCTTCTGCTATATATATACTTTATATATATATATATATATATATATATATATATATATATATATATTGTTCTTTTCAGATTCTGGAAACAGCCCATTCAGGGAAGAACAAAGATCTCATAAAGGAAATATAAAGCAGGTTGGTTGACTTTCGATTTTGTATTTTTATCAAAGTTTCCTTCTTTTCCATTTATCTTTATATATATATCATATATATATATATATATATATATATATATATATAAAAAATAACTGGCAGTAGTTTTAGCATAACCTTAGCATAACATATATACACCGCTGCTATGTGCTGTATTGCTGTAACCAGCCAGCAGCGCCAGCCCTTGTAGCAACCTTAGCAATAGTAGCACCAACAGCAGCTTATGTAGCAACGTATATGGCAACGTAACCTTAGTATATGTAGCAGCAGCAGCGCAGCAATAACCTTAACCTTATCTTTGCTGCACCAACAGCCAGCAACAACAACATGCTGCCAACCTTGCTCAACATATATATATATATATATTACTTTTGAAAAAATCAATTCAGAGTCCATCATTTTGAACATACAACTCCGGGTTCGAACCCCTTTTTTGTAGTAAAAAAAATGGGGACTCCGGTTCCACCCCTAAAACAAAGGTTTTGGCTCCGACTCCACCCTAAAAAATGTTTCGTATTGGTATTTCCAACTCATTTATAAGAGCATTTCGTTTTGATAATTTGATAATAGATAACTTTGTTTTTGGCAATTCAGAAGTGGAATACCATCTGGAAGGGTATAGTTGGTATAGCTATCTTTTAGTTATTTCGGTAGAGTTGGTATAACTCTCTTCTAGTTATTTCGGTAGATTTGATATAACTAACTGTCTTTTAGTTATTTCGATAGAATTGATATAACTTTTTTAGTTATTCTGGTAGAGTTGGTATAACTGTCTTAGTAATTTTGGTGGTTATTGTAACTGTCATTTAGTTATTTCGGTAGAGTTGGTATAACTAGTTGTCTTTTAGGTAATTTGGTAGAGTTGGTATAATTGCCTTTCAGTTATTTCAGGAGAAGTGTTTTAAATCTTTTAGATATTTTGGTAGAGTTGGTATAACCGTCTTTTAGTTATTTCGGTAGAGCTGGTATAGCCGTCTTTTAGTTATCGCGGTAGAATTGGTATAAGTCTTTTAGGTAATTTTGTAGAGATGGTATAATTGTCTTTTAGTTATTCTGGTATAGTTGATATAACTGTCTTTTAGATAATTTGGTAGAGTTGGTATAATTGTCTTTAAGTTATTCTGGTATAGTTGGTATAACCGTCTTTTAGTTATTTCGGTAGAGTTGGTATAACCGTCTTTCAGTTATTCTGTTAGAGTTGGTATAACTGTCTTAGTAATTTTGGTGGAGTTATTATAACTGTCTTTTAGTTATTTCGGTAGAGTTGGTATAACGGCAACGACAATCCATCTAGGTTAGATCTAGGTTTTGGGCAACGACAATCCATCTAGGTTAGGTCTAGGTTTTGGGCAACGACAATCAATTTAGGATAGGTCTAGGTTTTGGGCAACGACGATCCGTCTAGATAGGTAGTACTGTACGGCTTTTAAACATAACTTTACACTAAACAGTAATATGATGAGTGTGAGTCAAACAAATATAAGCCATAAGCCATAAGTGCGGCTCGAAAGCCAAGCGACTGACTGTGAAAGCCAACCCAGTGACTCTGCTTCGCTGGACAAACATACGCACAAACCTGCATCAAATACTGCATTGATGATATATATATATATATATATATATATATATATAAAACAACCTTACCTACCTATCATATATATATATATATATAATATATATATATATATATATATATATATATATATATATATATATATATATATATATATATATATATATATATATATATATATATATATATATATATACAGTATATGGAGAAACTGAAGATTTCGTCTGACCCAAAAATTGGCTATGTTCCCAAAACGATATATTAAAAAATATTCGATATATGTATATCGACTGTACCTATTATAAATGCCATTAATACTTTATTTTGATCACCATTTTCTTTTCCCCATTATTGTTTAGAACCTGTGGATAGATGGAAGTGTCAGTGCAATGAATTTTAAATATGAATATTTATAATTATTTAAAATTTAAAAGAAAAACAGAATAGCATATTTTTCGCAACATTGTTTCAAACTAGTTTTACAAAAATTTAATAACCAAATGAAAATACGCTAAATTTTTGTTAAGACGTCATATATTTAAATTCACTTTATAACCCTCATTCTCACACCTTATATATATATATATATATATATATATATATATATATATATATATATATATATATATATATATATATATATTTATATACTATACTGTACTGTTTATTCTACTAAAATAACCTTATAGTATATATATATATGTATATATATACATAACTTAAT
The DNA here is from genome assembly GCA_015478945.1 of Trachelipus rathkii. Lineage (NCBI taxonomy): Eukaryota > Metazoa > Arthropoda > Malacostraca > Isopoda > Trachelipodidae > Trachelipus > Trachelipus rathkii. Next base: position 11,882 of record JABUQX010105043.1, on the reverse strand, counting down.
AACAAAATATATATATATACTTAAATAATATATATAATAGCAACTAATATATATATATATATATATACTATATATGCTATACTCTTTCTTAACATATATATATATATATATAATATATAGGTGATGTTTTTAAAACATTTCTTTAATTTTGTAGGTCAAATATAAAGATTCCTCTAAAGATAACAGATTTGAACATTTCCCGGAAGGTATAGCAGGAATTATCCATAAGTCGTGAATTGATTATTTATTAAACTTAAATATTATTAATTTTATGTAGAACGAACGCTATGTAGGTTAGGTCTACGTTTACGGCAACGACAATCCATCTAGGTTAGGTCAAGGTTTTTGGGCAACGACAATCCATCTAGGTTATGTCTCCTAGGTTTTGGGCAACGACAATCAATTTAGGATAGGTCTAGGTTTCGGTAACGACTATCCGTCTAGATAGTAGTACTATTACGGCTTTTAAGTATAAGGTTAGGATAAAGAGAGATGGTTAGCTAGACAGAGATTTAATATATATATATATATATATATATATATATATACTGCTGCTATATAACATATATATCTATATACTATACTATATATATATATATATCACGATATATATATATTTATATATCTCTATCTATATATCGAATATCAAAGGCCAGACGAGAAAGATTCAGTTTTACATATATATATATATATATATATATATATATATATATATATATATATATATATATATATATATATACTATATATCTTTATACTATATATATATATATATATATATATATATTATATAAACTTAATAATGCAATTCAAAGCAGCACCAAAAAACTGAGTTCATTCGATATTTTATCGGAATGAATAAAATATGATATTTTAAAAGTAAATTGCTTATTTGTAATAAATATGATAACATATAAATATTGACAAAACTGGGTTCAGTATGGTTAGAAAGTTTATAGTCGCCGGATGTGTTTAGTGTACGTCTGAGTGTAAAGTATTAATGTTGGTGATATATTTGATATATGCCAAAACGATTGGAGTTTGCTAGCTTTCTTACAACATTTGAACTTAATTTTGCAAGAAAGAAGATGTGAGAAATGTTTATAAGAATGTTCAGTAAGAGTTAAGGGAAAAATTTAAATTTTACTGTAATGTCCATATAAAGGATAGGGCTAGTTTTACGGCACAGTGGATCAGTAAGGTTAGGGCTAGTTTTTACGACACAGTTAATCAATAAAAGGTTAGGGCTAGTTTTTAGCTTTGATGGATCAGTAAGGTTAGGGCTAGTTTTTGGCACAGTCAATCAATAAAAAAGATTCAGGGCTGCCTGCATCTCCCAAAGTTAGGTTACTTAAGTTTTGTTAAGGTTCATTAGAAGTAGCTGTAAGCTTTATATATATATATATATATATATATATATACTATATATGCTGCTATATATATATATATATACAACCTTATATATATATATATATATATATATACTTCTTTATATATTACTACTACTGTATGTATCGATATTGCAAATATCGATTCCATGTATTGATATTACGAAGTATCGATTTATGATTTAATCGAACCTAACAAATAGCAAAGTCGACTTGAAAATATCAGTGCTTTGCCGAGAAAGGAGTAAAAACATACCATGATATATGTAATAATATATATATATATATACTGCTATATATATAGCCTTAATATATATATATATGTATATATATATATACTTATAACTGCACGAGTGTGCTAGAAGCAAAGCTAACTATAACAACCTTAACCTTATAACAGCCAACCTTAATATATATATATATATATATATAACCTTCTATAACTTATAACATAACTTATAACTCATGCTGCTATATCTAACTTATCCAAACATATATACTACTGATGCTCATATTATGTTATACTATATATATAAGTTACAGTGATAGAATCTGGTAGCACAAAATAAAGAATAAGGTAATTAAAAAATGTTGCCAATCTGGGGGGGGGGAAACTAATTTCCTGTTATTTTGTACCTTATAAATTAGTAAAATATTTTAATAAGAGCTTTGTTGATAGATAAAGAATGATATAAGGAATAGAATGCCACACGTGCACACCTATTTCGTTGTGATGCGACTATTTAGAATACTCAGAAAGTAAATGCGCTTCTTGAGAATTTTTGGGAAATTCACATATGCGGATGCGGATATTTGTTACATCACAACAATATTTCATCATTTATTTAGCATTATTTTTAAGGGTGATTCGCTAATCATTTAAGTTTTGCAGTTCTGGAACAGTTCTTTTTATAGTTTCATTTTCTTTCAGGAAAAATAAGGACTGAAGATAATTACAGGCATGTTTACACTGATTATCAAAAGCGCAAATTGGAGAGCGCTTTTCTATCAAAGAATTACATAGAAGGTGAAGAAAAATGCGATCTCGCACGAGAGATTAACCTCTCTCCAATACAGGTAAAAATTTGTCATTTTTATATATATATATATATATATATATATATATATATATATACTATATATATATATATATATATATATATATATATATAACTTATAACACTTATATAAGAATCTGTATATATATATATGCTGTATGTATGCTTAACCCAGCAAGTTAATCATTAAACATATAACAATATATATATATATATATATATATATATATATATATATATTTATTTATTTTTTATTTTTTAGTTTTTTAGTTTTTTAGTTTTATTTATTTATTTATTTATTTATTTGTTTATTTGTTTAATTTATTTATTTATTTAATTATTTATTTATTTATTAACCGTCAGCAGAGACGCGATGTTTATTTTTTTTCATGCAAAATGTTTTTATTCGCTGGAAAAATCAAAAAAATCTTAAAACATTTTCAGTCTTCGAGAGATATTTTAAAAAGCATTTTTATTCCAGGTGATATACTTATAACCTTTATTATTTAGAGGCAAATGCAGAAAACTCGTTTTGTTAATTACGGATTCGTTAAAATAGAAAAATTCTTTGTCCCTTTAGAATTGAGCACTGATAACTTTTTACCAAGCAAATACAATGTGTTCTAAAAGTCTCTATATAATTTTTTTGAATTTGTTGTTTGTGAAAGAATGTTTTGATGTTATCAGCAAAAAACTGTAGATCTTTTCGCATTGGGATGTTGAGTTTGACCAAGCAAAGATTATAACTGAATTGAATATTTTGTATAAGTCATCCTGTCCAAAAGAAAATTCTACTATAAAAATTGCTTATTATTTTTATCTATCTTAATGTTAACATTTTCACTCTCTCATTTGACAGGTTACAATTTGGTTCCAGAATCGTCGTTCAAAGGAGAAAAAATTGCAGAGAAAACATAGAAATTACGGAAATGTAGGACTCTGATATCAAATTAAAGACGCTAACAGTTCTTTCAAATTATTATAAAAATGTAAATTTAATGAAAAAATTAAACTTTTAATTTATCGATAGCTGCACACATATTTCAGAAAATATGCATATAGTTTTGTGAATTTTTTTTATCGAAATATTATTATTATTATTATTATTATTATTATTTTGTTAATTTTTATTATTATTATTATTATTATTATTATTATTATTATTATTATTATTATTATTATTATTATTATTATTATTATTATTGTTGTTGTTGTTGTTGTTGTTGTTGTTAGCAATTTTTGGATTACTATGTAAGTAAATTTTTAAATTTTCACAAGAGAAAAGTTTTAATTTTAATTTTGCAGAATCAGAAACGTTTTAATTTATATTGTTTTAATTTGACATTAATTATAATTATATTTTAAAACCATTTAACATTGTAAATAATTTTTGTCTCTTAAAGTTGAGGGTTTTGAATAAAGTTTGTCAAGTGATCTGAAAGCCTCGTTTTAGAGGTGCTATCTTAAAAGTCGATCTGAAAGCCTCGTCGGAGAGGTGCTATCTTAAAAGTTGATCTGAAAGCCTCGTCGGGGAGGAACTATGTTAAAAGTTTATCTGAGGACTGATAATTTATTGTGTAATCAAAACGATTAGATTTTATTAGCAACCTTTATTTGCTAGGAAAAATTTGAAATGTGATATTTGATATATATATATATATATACTACTCATATATGGCTGCAATGGCTATATGTTAAAACTGTTAATCTAGCCAATATATTTATGTATCATTAAAATTAGTAATAACAACCTTATAATATATATATTATAACTATATGTAATAATAACTAATAATATATATATATATAATATAATAACAATAATATATGTATATTGTAATAATAATATATATATATAATAATAATATAATATATATAATAATAATAATAATATAGATTAAATTAATATGCATACTAAGATGGATATATATTATGTATGACTGTAATGTATATAACGCAAGTTTAACATCAATATTTATAACAACAGCAACATAATAATAATAATAATGCAATACTAATAATATGTTTATGTACATGTATCAACCAATAATATCGAATAAATTTATATGTACTGCTGCTATGTAATCTTAACAACCCTTAGCCCAGCCTTAGCAGCAACCTTGCACCTTTGCTGCTAACCAGCCAACCTTGCCTTGCTGCTGCTGTATAACCTTAACCCTTAACTTAACTCCTTAACAACAAAATGTTGATTTTTCTATATATATATATAATCTAATGTATAAATAATTAAATTAACTATTTATTTGTAAATAAAATGTGACATTTTAAATAACTGTAAAAATAAAAAATTCGAAATAAAATGGATTAAATTAACCCAATTTACTTTTACAGGCAAGTTAAATAAATGATTTACTGAAAAATTTAATTGTGAGACATTGTTTTTTTTGTTTTTGTTTTTTTTTGTTAAATAAAAATGTCAAAATATTTAAGGTGAATTTCAGAAAAGTAAAGAAAAATAATAATAAAAAGTGCAATAAAACGCTTTGCAAAATTTACGAATCAATCAAGCAAGCAGGTGAAGAGATCTCATATCAGAAACAAAGATCATTACGGGATATAAGAAATCCAATTTGCAAGTTAATTTTTTCCTCTTTCCATCCATTATATTTTTCTCTACGTATTCTTTGTAAGTGTTGCTGATATTCTTGATATTCTATATTGTGTTTTAAATTTCTCATCTTATCTTTTAAAAATGGCTACACAATAAAAACATTTATTTTTGGTCGAACAAAACAATTTTGAAAATAAATTTTAAAATCAGACCCCATTTATGTTATAATGATTCTCTCTCTCTCTCTCTCTCTCTCTCTCTCTCTCTCTCTCTCTCTCTCTCTCTCTCTCTCTCTCTCTCTCTCTCTCTCTCTCTCTCTCTCTCTCTCTCTCTCTCTCTCATATTGTTTGTAAAACCTTTTCGAATTAGAAAAAAAATTGGGTAAAATATTGAAAAAAAAATTTGTGGATCAGGTCCACACATACTCCCTCACAAAACCCCGCAATTTAATCTTATTGTGCGCCATTCTATTGCTTGAACTAGATTTATGATTCTTTCCATCTGACACTCCTTTATATATTCAATCCAATTTTACTTAAGTCTTCTACCAGCCGGCCGATTATAAAACATACTCATTTCCATACATGCTTTTAACCAACCGACTATTATCCATCCTTTACACATGACCAACCAATCTTAATAAACTCTCATTTACTCTCTCTTTCACGCCTTTCTTCCCATCACACATTACACTAACACGCTTATTCCTTTTATCGATTCTTCTCCTCCCTACACACCTCTAAGATTACCCATCTGAACAGACTGCACCATAGATCAATACTTCTTATTCCACACCATTGTTTCGCTGCTACACATTAACACCGATAACAGCATACCCTCATGCAGAACCTTAACACACTCAAGACTTAGTCATTTTAATTGCACCAGACACTTTCCGAACACATATCTGCATCATCCGTTCCTTTTCATCCAGCATACCTGATAAATTACACCCACATACTTTCTCTTGTTGCTCACCATTCAGCAATGCAGACTCTCCTCACAAATCACCATCATCTTACTTTTATTTACATTTACTTTCAAATCTCTCCTTCTACACACCCTGCCAAACCCCTCTACCAATCCTTTCAAACTTTCCTCAGATTCACCACACAATACAAAATCATCAGCTAACAATAAGTAGTGCACCATCCACTCAATCAGTCTAACACCCTTCCCTGTCACTCCTAACTTTATTTCTTTCATCACCCCGTCCATATACAAATTAAATAGTCATGGAGACATAACATATCCATCCTTACCTCACTCCCCTAATATTAAACCATTCACTCTTCACTCCATTTATTAAACCATTCACTCTTCACTCCATTTATTAAACCATTCACTCTTCACTCCATTTATTAAACCATTCACTCTTCACTCCATTTATTAAACCATTCACTCTTCACTCCATTTATTAAACCATTCACTCTTCACTCCATTTATTCTTATACACGCTTCTCTATCAACAAAAATACTTCTAATTTAATTTAAAAGCCTACCATCAACACTGTATTTCATTAACATCTGCCAAAAAATCTTCCCTATTAATCCTGTCAAAAACCTGTTGCAAGTCTATAAAACCTAAATACAATTTATTCTTCTTTTCTCTCATTTTTTCACTCATTTGCTTCAATAAAAAATTTTATCTACACATCCTTTACCTCTTCTACATGCACCTTGTTCTTCAACATCAGTCCCTCGGTCCTTCAACACACTCTTTTAAGCCATATTACCAGCATATATATTCCCTAAAACACTCAATAAACTGATTTTCATTTACTTTCTACAGTTCATATTATCTCTCCTACCCTTATATAAAGGTACTATCACAGCTCTCTTCCAATTCTTTGAAACTATACACTTCACAAACGATTTGTTACATAACTTCCATATCCACTCAATCATAAACTCACCTCCATTCTTAGTTAGTTCACCAGTAATTCCATCTATACCTGCGGATTTACCATTTTTCAACTTTTTCACTATGCCTGTTACCGCATCCCTACTAATTACTTTGTTCCCAAAATACTAATTTCTTTTTACACTATCAAACCCACACATATTCCCCATCACCTCTTCATTACTGTATATGGGCCCTCAAAACAAGTTCTTTGATGTAGATTTGATTCTTCTTGGTTCTTGATTTAGGTCTCTTATATGAGTTGATTGATGATTTAAAAAGCATAAAACAAATTATGATTTCAATAAAATATAAATAACAACAGTCTCCCTTTTATTGAGACTCTCTCTCTCTCTCTCTCTCTCTCTCTCTCTCTCTCTCTCTCTCTCTCTCTCTCTCTCTCTCTCTCTCTCTCTCTCTCTCTCTCTCTCTCTCTTTCTCTTTCTCTCTTTCTCTTTCTCTCTCTCTCTCTCTCTCTCTCTCTCTCTCTCTCTCTCTCTCTCTCTCTCTCTCTCTCTCTCTCTCTCTCTCTCTCTCTCTCTCTCTCTCTCTCTATTTTTTCTTCGAAAGTTCAAGTAGCAGTCACGGCCTTTTCCTGTGTTAACCACCTTGCCAACTTATTCTGCTTGTTGCGGATTATCCTGAAGTTTTACCTCACTTGCTTGAAAGTTTGGTTTTCTTGTAATTCGGTTTCTGTCTTCTTAGGAGCAAACAAATGGGTAATGAGTCCAAATGAGTATGAGAAGAGACGCGGGAGAAGAAGATGGAAAGAAGAAGTAGCTCGACAAGGCAGTGGGGAAGCCTTTTATACAATTTGTTTTGTGCTTATGTTAAAATTTTGCTTACGCAAATCTTGGCACAAGTACGAACATAAATATAAATTTTTAACTATAATTAATTACAATTATGGATATATATATATATAGACTTGGTCTCAACCTGGGCTATATATGTACATAGCATAGCCATATATACCATATATATAAATATATATATATATACATAACCTTATATATATATGTAGCATATGAATACAATGGGCTAGATAGATAGATAGATGAATGGAATGAGTTAGATAGATGAATAGATAGATGAATGAAGAGGATAGATGAATGAATGGGTGGGTGAAGATAACCTTGTAGCCTTATGTGTAACTGCCTTAACCATAACAACAGCAGCAACTTAATAACCAACCTTGGCAGCAGCCCATATATGTATATATATATATATATAACTCTTTATATACTTAATATAACAACATATATATATATATATATACTAACTAACTATATATATAACTAATATATATCGATTATTTTCCTAGATTAGCAGTATTTGTTGCTTTATATATATATATATATATATATATATATATTTTTATATATATATATATATATATATATATATATATAACTTAACAATGCTTATAACTTATATATATATGTAACTATATATGAATTTATTTTATGTAGCAACCTTATATATATATATATATATATATAACATAATAACCCAAACTATACCTTCTTCCTGTATATATATGCTGCTATATTATCATAGCACCTGCTGCTGCCATATGCTATATATATATTATATATATATAATATAATAATATATATATATGTAATATATGTATATATATATGTATATATATATATATATATATATGTATATATATAATAATATATATAATATTATAATAATAATAATATATATATATATAATAATATATATATATATATAATATAATAATATGTATATATATATGTATGTATGTAATATATATGTAATATATATATATGCTATATATATATATAATAATAATATAATATGTATATGTATGTAACTATAATAATAATAATAATAATAATATACATATAATATATGTATGTAATAATAATATATATATGTATATGTGTATATGTAACAATATATAACATAACAATGCTCATATGCTGCTGTAACCTTATAACAACCTTATATATATATATATATATATATATGCTTATATATATATATATATATATATATATCAGCGAGAGATGATTTATTAAAATTAGAGGAATTAAAACGGAGAATGGTTTCATTAAAGTGATTAGTTTATAAAACACTAAGAACTTATGATCGGAGAATGGCTTAATTAAAAGTTAAAAACATAGGACACTAATCGATGGAAAACATTATTTAAGGTTATTGTGGTACGGGTTTATTTATTTTTTTTTAATTAAACGAAAACGAAAACTATTAGAGAGACTGAAAGAGGTTGTTCTGAAAAACTAAGGTGATCATTATATAACTTAACTTCTTATATATATATATATATATATATATATATATATACTATATATATATAAATAAGGGTGTGACACCCCTCTGTACAACAATTATTAAATAAATAAATGTATAATTATGAATTACTGAAAAACCATCAATTAATGAAGCAAAAGCAAAAACTCCACGCACTTCCCTTATAAGAGAGCATCTGCAATACTAATTTTTTTTTTTCAATTTGATCTTGAGTTATTGACACTATGGTAGCATAGTGTATTAAAATCTGTGATTGTAGTCTACACGGAATAACAATAATATTTATGTATTTGTTTAAGAAATTCGTTAATAATTCAAATACTATAATTTTATAATTACTAACAATTAATCATATTCATAAAAATGCAAAATTAATTTGTTAATAAATTTTTGTACAGAGAGATATCGTACACGTGGCTGGCGTATAACCTAAAAATCATATATATATATATATATATATATATATATATATATAGCATATATATATGCTTATATATATATACTATGCTACATTGATTTTGTAACTAATATTAATAATAACTTATATATATATATATATATATATCGGTGTGGTGCGGTGCGGCGAGGAAACATGGGACTTCAAAAGATATAATAATAATAATATATATGTAATAATATATATATATGTATGCTAATATATATATATATATATATATATATGTATATATAACAACATATTAATATATATATATATGTATAACTATATATATAATAATATATATATGCTAACAATAATAATAATATATATGTAATATATATATATATATATATATATGTATTTATATATATATAATATAATATAATATATATATATATATATATATATATATATATAATAACTAATTATATATATATAACATATATATGTATATATAAAAATTACTTGCTATAACTGCTACTGCTATATATATATAATGTGGGAGAACCAACCTGCTGAAAGAATGGAAACTATAATGCTCTTAAATTTGAATTATTTATTAATGAAGTATTAAGCCTTCCGATTTACGGAGTGCTGTTTGCTCGAGTCATTTTACCATTTCTTATTTGCACTCGTAACTCTCGTTTAAAGTGAAGAAACAATTAAATTTACGTAATTAATAAATTCTTAAGGTTTAAACTTTTAGTTTAACAGACAATGTATGAGGATCGGTTTTATAAACTTGTGATGAAAACAAACTAACCTATTTGTGTTAGTTAATAAGATTTATTTTACGATATAAGTTAATCATCTAATTCTTTGTCTCGAACAATGCCTGGTTATAATATAGCCAGAAAAAAATTGGGATTACCAACCTTTTTTTGGGTTGGCAGTACTGAAATTTTATTGAAGTGAAAATAACTTTTATTTATTTTCATTATACCATTCTCCTCTAAATTAATGAACTAGATGCTGAATATTATTGTGCTCTTTTCTTTTTTTAACTGAGTTTAATAATTTAGCACCTTGCCTCAGTGGAAGTAGTTTAAAGAAGAAACTTTGCCTCCAAGTCCCGGTGTCCAGCATTTTCGTAGCGAAGGTGTTTATGATTTCCTGTTGTATAAAGGTTGTAACATTTTTTTAAAGATTTAATCGATTTATTTAATTTAATGTATGAACTAAGAATAGGGTAAATATGTATATCGTGTTCGAAAATTAAAGGTTTATTTTTGTCCTCCTTCTCCATTTGAAAATTGCTAAGTTTACACAGAAAAGGTTATTAAAAGATTGTGACTGATTGCCGATATCAGTTTAATTCGGCAACAATACCAATATATCAATTTCTTTTTCAGTATTCATTTTTTTTTTCATATTTGCACTAAAATTAACACCACCACCACATTTCACCTATGGTTATAATCTAAGAATCACTCCTCACTTCTCAAGCTATATATAAAGTCATATGAAGCAACAGATGTGAATTTAAATATTAACTATTTTTCGGCAATTATAGGATTTCACCAAAATTTATATAACCAAAATTGGAGCCAAAATTATCAAAAATTACAACTAAAATTATTAACAAAAATATAGTAAATTTTAGTATAACTTTCTCTCTCTCTCTCTCTCTCTCTCTCTCTCTCTCTCTCTCTCTCTCTCTCTCTCTCTCTCTCTCTCTCTCTCTCTCTCTCTCTCTCTCTCTCTCTCTCTCTCTCTCTCTCTCTCTCTCTCTCTCTCTCTCTCTCTCTCTCTCTCTGTCTCTGTCTCTGTCTCTGTCTCTGTCTGTCTCTCTCTCTCTCTCTCTCTCTCTCTCTCTCTCTCTCTCTCTCTCTCTCTCTCTCTCTCTCTCTCTCTCTCTCTCTCTCTCTCTCTCTCTCTCTCTCTCTCTCTCTCTCTCTCTCTCTTTCATTTCATTTCTGATATGGAATTATATAAAATAAGCGAATGGGAAGTTTAAAAGCATTTAATTTTTTTGCATTTTATTGAATAACTGTGTACAAATTATCTTCATTTGAACAAACATTCACTTATATCTAAGAAGATGTAATAAAAAGAGTAATTAGGTTTTTATTAGGGTGTGCAGCTACACCCAGCACCTATGGAGGAAACGCCCCTGATATATATATATATATATATATATATATATATATATATATATATATATATATATATATATATATATATATAACTGCTGCTGCTGCTGCTGCCTCTGCTG
>JABUQX010105042.1:35000-40000 GCA_015478945.1 Trachelipus rathkii | reverse complement strand
CGCTTCACTATCGTCATACATACTTTTGATTCCATTCAGAAGCCTACCACCAACCAATATTCACTAACAGCGCTGCCGGATAACGGCTTCCCTAGTTTGTAACCTTCATATGCGTGGCTGTTGCAAATCCGATAAAACCTAAATACAATTTATTCTTCTTCTCCCTCATTTTCTCAATCATTTGTTTCAATGTAAAGATTTGATCCACACATCCTCTACCACTCCTAAACGCACCTTGTTCTTCACCAATGAGTCCTTCAGTCACTCGACGCACTCTTTCGACCAAAATACCAGCATATACTTTCCCTACAACACTCAATAAACTTATTCTCCTATAACTACAGTTCCCCTGACTCCTTGACTCTTAAATAAGCTTACTATTACCGCTCTCCTCCAATCCCTTGGAACTATACCCTCCATAAACGCTTTATTACACAATTTCCAAACATCCAATCAATCACCATCTCGCCTCCGTTCTTGATCATTTCACCAGTAATTTCATCTATACCTGCAGATTTACCATTCTTCAACTTTTTCACTCTACCCATTACCTCCTCCTTACTAATAACCTCATCCCCAAAATACCTATTCCTTCCTGCACCATCAAACCCACACACATTCACTATCACCTCTCATTACTGTTAATATTGTGCAGATTCTCGAAGTGTGTTCTTTCCACACTCCTCTCACACCTACTTCATCAGTTAAAAAGACCATCCCTATTCATTATTCTAAGCAGTTTCCCCTTTTCTCATTTTTAACCTTTCGCGCTTCCTTCCAGAAGAGCTCCTTTTCCTTTTAATTCCCCATTCTTCCTCCTCCAAACTGTTCATATCCCTCTCTTCCCTCCCCTTCGTATGCTCCTTTACTACCTCTCTTTTCCTCCTTATTTAATTCCAAGCACTTTTGAAACTTCATCATTTGCTTTTAGTACATTCAACCACGCTTTTTTACCTTTAACCGCTTTCATCACCTCTTCATTCCACCATTCACTGTTAACATTCTTACTTCCTACTTTAGCACATCCACATACTTCCTTTGCACTACTAACAATTGCTTCCTTCATTTGCCCCCAGATTTGTTCAGTATCAACTTGTTCACATTCAACCGATTTACTAGCGAGCGCTCTTACATACTTATCCTTATTATCTTGCTCACTTAACTTCTCACTCTTAATTTTACCTACTTCCTTTCGTATCACCTTCCTCTCCATCCAAGCCCCCACTAACTTAATTTTACATAGAACAAAATAATGATCCGATAATCCCATTCCTAAACCCCTAACTGATTTAACATCCAACACATACTTCAACATCTCCTTCTTCACCAACACTAAATCAATCATACTTTTCACTTCGATACCATCTCTACCTACACCAACTCTAGTATACTTATGGATACTCTTGTGTTTAAAGAAAGTATTACTTACACACATACCTCTCTCTTCACAGAAATCAATCACTTTCCTACCATTCTCATTTTCTCCCGCCACCCCAAAACCACCTGTTATACCATCCCTTTTTTGATCACCTATCCAACTATTCAGGTCCCCCAACACTATCAATCTGAAGCTCCTACTCACCCCATCCAGAACATCATTCAGATTATCCCAAAAAATCGTACTCTCTTAAACGTTTCCCTCAGATGGACCATACGTCACAACCACACATACCTTGACCTTTTCAAACTTAAATTTAACCATTAGAATTCTAGGACTCACACAATCAAAGTCTACCATAGCTTCATACCACAGGTCACTCATCAAAATTGCAACTCCTTCTCTTCCTCTCTCATTCTCTTCCACACCAGCACGCACACATTTCACATCACACCACTCAATTTCACCTTTTCCTTTCATCTTTGTTTCAGTCACAGCGAGCAAATCAAATTTGCCCTTTCTAAATACATCCATCACCTCTCTCCTCTTCTCCTCAACATTTATTCCTCTGACATTCCATGTACCCATACGATTCATACAGTTTCGCCGAAAGATAGAAGGCCGTTTACGGCGATCACGACCTTCTCCGAGGCCTGCATTAGCATTCCTGGCAAGAAATAGATGGTAGTAGGCAGCCAACCCAACTATCACCGTCCCTTAGTCGGCTCCTACGACACGCAGGACATACGTATATATATAATTCTTTGTCCCCCACACACAGGGATATGAGTAGTAAGGATGTCTGTGATAAAGAGGGTGGATTGAAAGAATGGAAAATTTATGAAAAATGAGGGGAAAGAAAGAAGGTTGAAAGAAAGTGCATGTGGTAAATGCTAATGCACGAATGCATAACAAATGCACATACACGTGCTGGGGGTCGGAGGGTTCACACAAAAGACCCATCTGCATTGGTTCTCACAGCTATGCCATGCCCAAGTTAACAAGAACATAACACCACTATGAGAATCAAATACACCCTTCCTATATATATTATATATATATATATATATATAAATATATATAATATTAAACATATATATTTTTATTTTATATATTTATAATATAATATATAATTTATATTTACATAATTATACATAAATATATTCGTGTTGGTATATTTAATATTTTTTTTATATATTATTGTATACTCCACGTAATATATCCAGATACCGTATTTTTTTGCATATTATCTTGAAGATTCTTTTTCGATTCTCATTATTTGGTGTTGATGTTGCGTAATAGGTCGGCATGCCATAGCTGTGAGAACCAATGCAGATGGGTCTTTTGTGTGAACCCTCCGACCCTCAGCACGTGTATGTGCATTTGTTATGCATTCGTGCATTAGCATTTACCACATGCACTTTCTTTCAATCTTCTTTCTTACCCCTCATTTTTTATAAATTTTCCATTCTTTCAATCCACCCTCTTTATCACAGACATCCTTACTACTCATATCCCTGTGTGTGGGGGAGAAAGAATTTCCCACATCGTATGTCCTGCGTGTCGTAGAGCGACTAAGCGGACGGTGGTGATATGTTGGGTTGGCCTGTTACACCATCTAACTTTCTTGCCAGGAAGCTAATGCAGGCCTCGAGGAAGCGTCGGTTTCGCCGTAAACGCCTTCGTATCTTCGGCGAAACTGCCATGAATCGTATGGTACATGGAATGCAGAGGAATTAAATGTTGAGGAGAAGAGAGAGGTGTGGATATATTTAGAAAGGGCAAAATTGATTTGGCTCGCTGTGACTGAAAACAAAGATGAAAGGAAAAGGTGAAATTGAGTGGTGTGATGTGAAATGTTGTCGCTTGCTGGTGGGGGAAAGAATGAGAGAGAAGAGAAGGGAGTTGCAATTTTGATGGTGACCCTGTGGTTATGAACTATGTAGACTTTAATGTGTGTGAGTCTAGAATTCCTAATGGTTAAATTTAATGTTTGAAAAGGTCAAGGTATGTGTGGTTGTGACGTATGGTCCATCTGAGGGAAATGTTAAAGAGTACGATTTTTTTGGATAATCTGAATGATGTTTTGGATGGGGTGAGTAGGAGCTTCAGATTGATTGTGTTGGGTGACCTAAATGGTTGGATTGGTGATCAAAAAAGGATGGTATAAACAGGTGGTTTTGGGTTGGCGGGGAGAAAAATGAGAATGGTAGGAAATGATTGATTTCTGTGAAGAGAGAGGTATGTGTGTAAGTAATAGTTCTTTAAACACAAGAGTATTCATAAGTATACTAGAGTTGGTGTAGGTAGAGATGGTATCGAAGTGAAAGTATGATTGATTTTGTGTTGGTGAAGAAGGAGATTTTGAAGTATGTGTTGGATGTTAAATCAGTGAGGGGATTAGGAATGGGATTATCGGATCATTATGTTGTTCTATGTAAAATTAAGTTAGTGGGGGCTTGGATGGAGAGGAAGGTGATACGAAAGGAGTGGTAAAATTAGAGTGCAGAGATAAGTGAGCAAGATAATAAGGATAAGTATGTAAGAGCGCTCGCTAGTAAAACGGGTGAATGTGGAACAAGTGATATTGAACAATCTGTCGGGGCAATATTTGAAGGAAAGCAATTGTTAGGTAGTCTGCAAAGGAAGTATGTGGATGTGCCTAAAGTAGGAAGTAAGAATTGTTAACAGTGAATGGTGGAATGGAAGAGATGATGAAAGCAAAACGGTTAAAGGTAAAAGAAGCGCGTTGCAAGACTAAAAGCAAAATGATGAAGACTCAAAAGAAAGATGCTCTGCGGAATTATTATAAGATGGAAAAAAGAAATACTTAAAAGGTGTTATACGTAGGAGAAAAAAGAGGTAAATGAAACAGTTTGGATGGAGGATTAATGGACTTACAAGGAACGGAAGCTCTTCTGGGAAAGAAGCGCGAAAGGTTAAGAATGAGAATAAGTGGAATCTGCTTAGAATAATGATTAGGGATGGTGCTTTTGTAACTGATGAAAAAGATGATTTTGAAAAAAAAAGGTTAGGTTGTTTTGGTTTGAGAGGAGTGTGGAAAGAACACTTCGAGAATCTGCACAATTTAACAGTAATGAAGAGGTGATAGTGAATGTGTGTGGGTTGATGGTGCAAAAGGAATAGGTATTTGGGGATGAGGTTATTAGAAAGGAGGAGGTAATGGGTAGAGTGCAAAAAGTTGAAAGGAATGGTAAATCTGCAGGTATAGATTAAATTACTGGTGAAATGTGATCAAGAACGGAGGCGAGATGCGTGATGATTGATTTGGAAGTTGGTTTGTAATAAGCGTTTTCTATAGAGGGGTATAGTTCCCAAGGATTGGAGGAGAGCGGCTAAAGTTACCCTTATATAAGGTATGGAGGAAAGTAGGGAACTGTAGAAATTATAGGGGAATAAAGTTTATTGAGTGTTGTAGGAAAGGTATATGCTGGTATTTGGTCGAAAGAGTGCGTCGAGTGACTGAAGGACTGATTGGTGAAGAACAAGGTGCTTTTAGAGTGGTAGAGGATGTGTGGATTCAAATCTTACATTGAAACAAATGATTTGCAGAAATGAGGAAAGAAGGAAGAATAATTGTTATTTAGGTGTTATGGATTGC
>JABUQX010105042.1:7500-22500 GCA_015478945.1 Trachelipus rathkii | reverse complement strand
GGAGATATTTTTAGAAGTTGGGTTTTTAAGAATTGAATTTCACAAGGTTGAGACGACCCCACCCGGCAATTCTATCCAGATCAGCGAGAATAGAATCGTAGGAAAGATTAAGACGAGAGGCAATTCTAGAAGTAAAAGAGGGAGCAGAATGAAATGAGTTGAAGAATGAATGAAGGCGAGTCATCGGCATTACGAGTGGATAGATTAGAGGTGCAGGTGAGAAAGATCATTAATGAAAAGAGGAATAAAGTAGCGAGATAAGACAGAACCCTGAGGAACACCACTTTTGAAAGAAAAAGCCAGAAGAAGTCGGCCCCATCAACAACAGCGAATATTGAGTGATTTGAAAGAAAACTAGACATAAGTAGCAAAGAGAAGGAGGAAACCCAAAGAAGGAAGCTTGGAGAGCAGTGACGCGGTCCATACCGGTCAATTGCCTTGGATATGTCAAGCGCCACCACGCAAGTCTCTCCGTAGTTCCTGAGGCGCGGAAAACCCATAATCTGTTGAAAAAGTATATCGCACAGTAGGACCTCGAGCTCCGAAAAGCGCGTACTGGCGTCGGAAAAGAAGTGAATGAGACTCCAGATGATCTAAGAAATGAGAGTTGAGAAGGGTTTCAAAGATCTTAGATAGAATACAAGTGAGAGCTATAGGGCGATAGTTAGAAAGATCAGAGCGGGCTTCCTTTTTCGACAGGTTGGGACATGTGCGTTGCTTCCAACACTGAGCGGAAAGTATTAAGTATTGACGACATAGAGAATATAGTTGAACGAGGGCGGGGTCAGCACGAATGCACACTCCATCAAAACTCGGGGAGGAAGCTCGGGCCACCCGCCTTTCCTAACGTTCATAAGATTTCAGGGACCCATGCACCCGATCAAATGTAATCACAGGCAATGGCATAAGACACCTGAGAGAAGAAGAAGGAGGAGGAGGAGGAGTGCCAGAATCGTCTAGGGTTGAGTTAAAGGAAAATAGGAGGCCGAAGAGATTATCCTTTTCAGTTGGAGAATTAGCAACAGAACCATCAGAGCGAATAAGAGGAGGAAAGACAGATTTACAGAAGTTGTTAGAGATGTTTTTGGCAAGAGGCCAGAAAGATTTATCAGTAGGAAAAATCAAAGAGGTTAGCGCACTTTTGTTTGATGAAAGCCTCTGCTCGACGAAGAGTATCCCTGCAACAATTTCTAGCTGAATGAAAATTAGCAAAGGAAATAGAAACGAGAATTTTTCCACCCCCGATACGCACTGTCTCTAGCCTGAATGACACAAGAAGAGAAGAGAAGAACAAGATAAATGGATTATGAGGGAGAAAGGTTTAGTCGAAGAAGGAATGAACCTTCTCATCCGATCAACGATTACAGCTCCCACCTTTATGCGGCAGAAGCCGAAGCGTCACCAGAGACAAGAAGGCAGTCATTCCAATAATAGATAGCGTAGAAGCGACGCAAGCCCCCCAATCGGCCCGATATATATATATATATATATATATATATATATATATATATATATATATATATATATATATTATATATATATATATATATATATAATATATATATATATATATATATATATATATTATATATATATATAATATATATACAGAAATCCGAATGCAAAATTACCAATTATTCCATAAACTTCCCATAATCCCCATTTGAATTAAAAGGATTGCCCAAAAAAAATTTATTTTATTTTATTAGTTGCATTTAATCAAATTTGTAGAAAGAAGGAGGTAGGAGAAATAGAAAAGAAAGAAAGAGGAAACATACCTCCTCAACATCTCATTTTCAAAGGATGCGGCATGCGTTATGCGGGATAACTTCGAGATGCGGGATTTGTTGGCCGTTTATAAACTGAGGATGCGGAATTGTCGAATTAGGTGCGGATGTGTCCCGCAAATGGCGGGAACTATGCGGATGCGGATGTTCATGTCCATCACCAATATATATATATATATATTGATTAATTTATATAATATATAATAATAATTTATATATATTATTATAATATATATTTATATTTATATATATATATTATATTATATTATAATATATATAATATATTAATATCTGTGTTGATATAACACCTATATATATATATATATATATATATATATATATATATGAGAGTATTTGTTATGTTTGGTTTGTTAAAACTAAAGGTGGAATGTTGGAGATGTTAAGAGTGAAAAAATACTGATAGTAGGAATTGTAGCTATGTAAAAAAAAGTATGTAAAGTTAATATTTTTAATCTATTGATCATAAATTGTTGCAGGTCTACTGCGAAGTATATGTATAAAATATCCGAATTGGATAGTTTTTATGATAGTTAAAGAGATGCGTCAACATATTAGTGTTTGATCATGAAATCCGAAGTGGATTACCTAAATTCGATATAGTTATCTAAATGTCAAAAGAAAAAGAAGGATGAGAGGTCCTAATGTATTTTTATCTTACTTATGATAATAATAAAAGAATTGGCTTCAAAGAAGATGACTAGAGGTGAATTTTTTTTAAAGAAGAATTGATATATTTTGATGGTAAAATAAAAAAAAAATTGGGAAGAAAAAGCTCCCTTTATGAATAAGAGCCAAAGAAAAGCTGATCAATGACAATTATATTTAAGAAATAATTTTGTTATAAAATCTTGAAGTTTCATCAGGAAACTCAAAACATAAGCATTGCTTATATTTTCATCACGATCATTGCAGGCGAATGCGAAGTAAATAAATGCAAAGTTATTCTAGACCGAAGAGAAATAAGAAAAGCTGACGCTATTATCTTTAACGGCCACAACCTAATAGGAAAGTTTTATTTGTTAAGTTCATCTGCTACTTACAACAGACGAACTTTTAACATTCAATATTTGACCTACGTTTGAAAATTATTGTCTTAAAGAAAGTAATAATTATAACATGCTTTCCTCGCTCGACATATAACTAAACTGCGCTTAATCACTTGTTAGAGGCGGGGAGAGAATAACAACCAGCAAAGTGGAACTTTCTTCTCTTGTTAATTAAGAGGATACTACTACTACTACTACTACTACTACTACTACTACTACTAATAATAATAATAATAATAATAATAATAATAATAATAATAATAATAATAATTGATATATATTAGTACATTACTAAAGGCTTTTAACTTTTTTTATTCCAAGAATAGTCCTAATTAATTTTCTTCTGAAAAATAAAGAATTATTTAGAAGAATAGAAAGAACTTGCAAATAATAATAATAATAATAACAATAATAATAATTAATAATAATAATAATAATAATAATAATAATAATAATAATAATAATAATAATAATAATAATAATAATAATAATAATAATAATTAAATTTACTACTATTCTTACCTACTAACTACTGACTATTAATGTAAGAACATACTAAAATTCTTATTTGATTCTCAACATACTTAAAAGATAAGGAATATTCATATTTTTTTCAGACTCAATGGTTAGAGCGAGTTAAGTCATCCAAACCTAAACTTTTCTACAAAAGTCACATCTCCTCATCCAGAACATTCTATAAAAGATGTTTTCAGCTCATGGAGGAACGCAAAAAATTTGTCACTTCGAAAATTGGGGGAGTCAGATAAAATGCGAGTATGGCGATTCCGAAAAGGAATGGTAAGTATGTCAGGGAAGAACTTGAGTCGGATGGCTGAGACTGCGTCGCAACCCACAAATATATGGGCGAAAGTAAGAGGATAACACGAAGAACAAAACGAAAACGATGGGGGTAGCTCTCTCACCATGTGAAAGCTATGCGTGAGATTGATATGTCCAATTCGTAAAAGGGCGAGAACCACCTCCTGGCGGTGACTCCATTTACAAAAGGACGGCCAGTGACCTGAACGAGGTTTAACATTCCGAAGCTTGGCGTCACGAGAATCCTCCGCTCAACAAGTCTCCCAGCAGGAGAGGAAACCCTGACGGACGCATGCGTAAATATCAGTCGCAGGGAGGTGTCCCAACAGTATATTCAGCGGAAGGAACCGTCTGCTAGTTACCCTGCAGGCTGCAGCACGGTTGGCCTCTGTATCAGCTCTCCCGTTCCCAGGAACACCTACATGGGAAGGGACCCAACAAAATTCAATGACCTTCCCATTCAGTTGAACAGAGCCGATAAACTTTTAGACAGATGAAACCAAAGGATTCCTTGTTGACCGATCGAGCAGAGCCAAGAGAGCGCCTCTAGAATCCGAGAAGATTGTATAACGACGTCCGGGTGGTAGGTTGCAAATTCTGCCCACAGCCAAAACTAGAGCTATCACCTCAGCTGAAAAGATGGACGTATAGGTACGTAGGCAGGGTGTAGGAAATGGCAAGATCTGGGAAGACAGCCGACGGTCCCACTCCGCCACCCGTTTTGGAGCCATCAGTGTAGAAAGGTGTTGAATCATTGTGAATCCCTTTATGAGACATAAAGGAACCCCTAAACGTGGCCGGATGTGTCTCAGCCTTGGTGAAGGACTGTATCCCGTAACTGACAGTGTGGGGAGGAAAAATCCATTTCGCGTGAAAGTCGTCGAAATTGTAGCGCAAAACCGATTGAAAAGGAACGTCAAGGAAATAAAAAATAGGAATTACGACCCCAGCGAACGGCCAATATGCAGGAATGCTGAGGAATCTCTCTATTAATGGTGACAAGGCTGAAGAAGCAGGGGCCTGAATACGAAGGAATAAAGAGCACATAAGTTGCTCTCTTTCGCAGGGACAAGATCATTATCCCAGTCTCCACCTCCAGACTCTCCTAAGGCGATGATTGAAATGCACCAGTTGCATGCGCAGACCCTCGTTTTGATTAGGGTAATGGAGGCGAAGATATGATTGGAAGGTCTGCCCATAGATGGCACACCCATAATCTAATTTAGCCCTCACGAGCATGATGCAGAGGCCTAGCAGTGTCTTTCTGTCCGCACTCCATGTCTTAGAGGTGAGGTGAGGTGCCGTAAGAGGTCAAGCGATCGGCGGCAACTAGTTTTAAGCTGATTAATATGAGGAAGGTATGAAAGGCGATCATCAAGCAACAAACCCAAGAACCTCACCGTCGGTACCACCTGGATGGGGGAACCATACAGGTGTATTAAAGGGGACGGAATTCGTTCACCGCGACTAGGGTTTCTCCGGAAAAAGCATCTTTTTCGTTTTGGAAGCGTAGAATTTCAATCCAAGCGCACTGCACCAGGACGTGGCTCTATCGATGGCCAGTTGAAGCTGACGCTCCATGCAAGAGAGTTAAGCCCCAGTGACATACATAGCAAGATCATCCACATAGAGAGAGCAACGGACTGAGTCGGGGATGGTATCGACCACTCCGTTGAAGCCTATTGCGAAAAGCAATACACTCAATACGCTGCCTTGCGGAACCCCTTCTTTCCCGACAAAATGCCTGGAAAGAGTGGTGCCACACCGGACCTGAAATGAACGATCAGACATCAGGGTTTGAAGGAAGAGGGAAAGTTGTCCCCGGAGGCCCAGGGAGTGAAGGTTTTGCAAAACCCCCACCCTCCATGTGGAGTCGTATGCCTTTTCCAGATCAAAGAAAACGGCCAGGGTCAATTTATGAGAAGCGAGAGACTCACGTACATCATGGTCCAAACGAAAGAGAGGATCCTAAGTAGAGCGATGATAACGAAAACCAAATTGATGGTCAGAAAATGCGTGTAGCTGCTCCAATGTAGGAACGGGACGGGAATCCACCATTCTCTCCATCAATTTGGATGTGCTGCAAGTTAAGGAAATGGGTCAATGGTTGTCAGTAGAAGTTGGGTCCTTCCCAGGTTTCGGAATTGAGACAATATAAGCTGTCAATCACACAGGAGGGAAGACACCCTCCAACCAGATTCTGTTATGCAGGCTGAGAAAAGCCGAGGCCGATGGATGAACATGTCTCAACATCTGGAAGGAAATACCTTCAGGAGCACCGTCCTTGCAGAGCTTTAATGCCTAATGAAATTCCACCCTCGTAAAGAGTCTGTTATAAAAAGGGTCCTTTTCAGCGGAAACAGAAAAGTCCGGGTTATAGGCCATATGTAAGGAGTATAGGTGGATCAAGATGGTTCTTCCTGGAAATTTTACGCACAACCTTGTAGACAGGAGACAAAGGCGTGGAAGAATTCACGATAGAGGCGTGGTTATGTAAATATTGTTTTCTCGTCTGTCTGTTAATACACCTAGAACGGGCTGCTGCAGCTTTAAAAAGAATGAAGTTGGACAGAATGGGAGTCCGTTGTACAAACGGAACAATTTACACTTTTCACGATGAGTCCGAGCACAATCGGCGTTCCACCAAGGAGACGGTGATTTACGATTCCCAGTAGAGCGCTGGATATGGTCAACCTCCGCCGTGAGGATAGTATCCTGAAAGAATGTGAGTGCGAACGCCGGAGACGGAAAAAGGGTTGCGGCAGGAAGGACTGGGAAGTAAGTAGCCTGATAGAAAGAAAACCAATCCGCTCTATCATACCGCCAGCTGGAATATGGATGTTGTTGCAAGCTAGGAACGAAGGACAATAAGACGATCGGATAAAGGTCACTTCCCCAGAGGAAAGGTGACCTTTCCCACCCGAAACGATCGATGGATGAAATCGAGTACAATGTCAACACAGGAAGAAGTACCCCTGTCAAAACTTTCAAACGTCGGAAGACCTGTATTTAAACATCCCAAAGAGAATTCCTTCAGGATTCCAAGTATCCAATCAGCATGGGGAGATGCAATAGTGTCACCCCACAATGGGTGGCGGAGGTTAAAATCACCCAGGACTAACATGGGCTGCGGCAAACTCCGGAACAAAGTTCGAAAGTTCTGTGAATCTAGGTGGATTCTAGCTGCCACCGCATGTAACAGAGTCGAGAGGGGAATCCGAGTGAAAGTGGCCGATCCTTGAAGCAGAATCACCGCACCCCACTGATCATTAGCTTCACGATTCTGGGAGACGATCTCTCTGTATGTGGATGATTTGAAAAGGACACGATGGCGAATTTGCAGTTCCTGAAGACAAATAGCCTTCGGGTGACGTTCGTCGATTAGTCTAGTTAGTCTCTTCATTTCAGGAAATAGCCACGACAATTCCACTAGAGGAAATTTGTCATATTAATAGAGAAGTGAACAATCAACCTCCAGGGCTATCCGTGACCATAGTCACGATGTACTGAGAATCTTGCGCTGCCTCGAAAGACGATACAGAAAGATCCCGAGAGCCACTCAACGACTCATCATTCGGAATCTCGAATCCAGGAGGAAGGGGAAAGTCAGGCAGTAAGGAGAGAGGGGTACCGCCCTGTTTGGAACAGGAAAGGCTCCTGGCTTCCAAAAGAGTGCCCTCACCGAAGATGCGAGCTAAATCACCCTCAACATCAGAATGTTTGCTAAGACCCGGACAGGGGGTCGGTAACTCAGCGCACTGAACAGTCTTAGCAGCATCCCAACAATGCCTGTAGAAATCGATGAAGCAAATTCCAACAAAGAGCATGGATGGTCGTTGGGACCGGTAGAGTCCGGAGACCCAGCAAGAGGGTGATGCGAGGGGTTGGAAATTTCGGGGGAATCCCGCAGCACAGGACCAATAACCGCAGCAGGAGATGAACCTGAACAAGAGTCTGTTGGAGAAGGTTCGTCCTTCCCATCTCCATCAGTACCCATCCTCCGCTGACAGCCCGGCGGTGCAGAGCCACTCTCCACCCGCGGACAGCCCTGGAAGGAATCGTAACGTCAACACGGTGGAGATTCATCGGAAGAGTCCATAGTGGTCTCCGAGTAGGATTCAGACTCACTCGAGTACAACTGAATCGAGTCAGTCGTGAGCCGAGTGTGGGAAGGCAGCGTAGAAGATGTAGGAGAAGAAGCACTATTCTTCTTACCTTCATAGGGGAGGTGGGTAGAGCGACGAACACGTTTAGGCTCGAGCGAGGGTCCTTACTTTGAACGGTATCAGTTTTCTTCAAGAAGGCCGCAACACGATATTGAAAAGAATACGGATGTCTGGGTGAAGACCTACCTTTAGATTGGCGAAGAGGATAAAGAGACGGAGCGTCGTGATGTTTTCCCGGGGAAAGAGAAGCTGGACGCTTCCGAGAGATGGTGTAATAGGGGTCAGAAGTCACGCATGGATGTTGGTCGACGACCAAGAGATACCCACCAGAGGCGGAGCGGGAATCTCCGCAATGTGAACCACACGAGATAAAGAATTGGTTTTCGGCGATGGAAGTCGGGTGGACGTACGGATCATCGTAGGAGAGTTGGGAGGACAGTTAGCTCGAGCAAACGGGATTTCAATTCCAGAAGGTGTCGCAGAAACCGGAACACCAGTTGGAAGGAAAGAATGGGATACTCGAGAAGTGTTCAAACTAGGCACATGGGAGCGGGGAGCACTGCTAGAGGGAACTGCCGATGGAACAGTCGTAGCCTTAGCAAAAGAAAGAGGAAGGTGGGATAACTTCTCCCTCGCTTGGCGAGTGGCCTCACGGCGATCCAACTTAAGAAGAGCGCATTGTTCTAGGATTTCTTTCTCCAAGATGAAGAATGGGCAGTGGATGGAAGAAGCCGGATGAGGGCCCTTGCAATTTGGACAAGGAGGATTGTCGCAGGCGGAGTGGAGAAAACTCCCACAATGCGAATAGATGGTCTGAGAGGATCTACAATACTTCAATGGATGTCCAAATTTGTGGCACTTTAAACACCTTCTCGGGAAGGGGACGTAAATTCTAACAGATTGCATGGTAAAACCAAGTTTTACCTTTGTTGGAGGGAAAGGGACAGAAAACGTAAGTAGAAGACGAAGGTTAGGCACAGAGGGGTTCTCCTTGTGAGGAGGGAACCTGTAGACATTGGTGACTGGCACTGTCGTTTTGGAAATGGGTCAATATATCGTCCGTGGTGTCCGAACGAAACTCGGGAGCG
This sequence comes from Trachelipus rathkii, assembly GCA_015478945.1. Lineage (NCBI taxonomy): Eukaryota > Metazoa > Arthropoda > Malacostraca > Isopoda > Trachelipodidae > Trachelipus > Trachelipus rathkii. Next base: position 13,573 of record JABUQX010105042.1, on the reverse strand, counting down.
TTTATTGTACCTTTGAAGGTGCTGCAGACATCGTCCGGTTTGGAGATAATCGGGACCTCCCCCAGAGATGATAGGGAAGCTAAAATTTGACTCTGTGTTCTGGAGGGGGCACGAACCAAGATGTAACCGTTCTTCGTCGATCGGAGAACTGTCTCCAACGCGTCACAGGGGAAAAGGTGGCTTACCGCAGTCAATGGACGTGACGTAGTGAAATGTAGATAAAAATAAAGGGGATAGGAGTTTAGACCGGGGACTCTCGGAGAGGGATCCGAGAGCACGATCGTGGTAACGGTTTTCTTATGCGGATTTCAAGGTGGGAGACCCAGCTGGCGCGGGGTCCCCTGGGCAGGCTGGGTAGAAAAACGAATCGAATTAGGCGTTGAGACCATAAAAGCCTGAGTTGATCGAGAATTGGTAGTCCCAGAAACAGAAACGTTGCCCGGGACTAATGGGTTGAAGAGAGAAGAACTCAACCCAACCATTTCATCAACAAGGGCGACGAAGCCCCTGTTGGACAATGGATCGGAAGCAGCCAGGAAGAGGCCGGGATGGGAGCCTGACGGATGGTCAGACTAGTCTTTTTTCAAAGGATTTTTCATTTTATTCTTACCCATAAAAGACAACTCCAAAAAACAGCAGCACCGCAATAGATGAACACAAATATAATAACACAAATGATGAATATAAAAACTAAAATATAACCTGGGAACGCAACCGCTGAAACCCGAGCCCACCACACGCCCAGAGCATAATACCTCCCTCCCAGAAACCCCACCCCTCAGGGCGGTTCATGGGTGTAGCCTCAGCAAAGCCTCCGGCAACTCCGAGTCAGTCCCAAAGATGAAATAATGCCAGCCGTACACCACACGGATAAGACGCGAAGCCCAAAATTATACACCCAAGTGCCTCCTCTGAGGTTAGCCAAGGTTCAGGTCCCCAACAATAGGCGCCCCGGAGAAAGGTGAGAACAACCGGTTTTTGAACTGTACCCTCACCCATGGGGGAAGGAGGGCAAGATGGGCACAAGACGGGAACAGAGACAACTGCACGATATCCACCAGGATTCAGGAGGAAATTGGGGAGACTCTCAAAAGAGAGACCAGGGATACGTAATGTAGTACGTAGATGGAGGAGAAGGAAAACAAACTGGGAAAGGGATGGGTAAAATGAACGGTATAGACAAAGCTAAATATAATGAAGATAAAAAGAATAATAAGAAAAAAGGACAAAACAAAAGAATAGCAATAATAATAATAATAATAATAATAATAATAATAATAATAATAATAATAATAATAATAATAATAATAATAATAATAATAATATATTAATAATAATAATAATAAACTAATTAATAATAATAATAATAATAATAATAATAATAACAATAATAATAATAAGGAAGGAGCAAACAAAAAAAAATATAATAAATGAAAAAACGGTAAAGTGACTCTTCACAGACACAAAGTGTCTGTGCCCTCTCGACGACAGCGAGGCCACAGTCGGAGAGAGAATAATAATAATAATAATAATAATAATAATAATAATAATAATAATAATAATAATAATAATAATAATAATAATAATAATAATAATAATAATAATAATAATAATAATAATAATAATAATAATAATAATAATAACCTTAGATCATGTAGCTTAGAATTCAGTTCATCGTCTGATGTTTCAAGCTGCAAAGTTCTTTCATTTCCTTCTTTAAAGAAGGAGATGGGGTGGTCGGCATTGGCTAAATTGGCCAAAAGTTGATGCTTCCGACATTCATCTCTATTGATTCGATTCTGAAATTCTTTAAGAAAAGTTGTTTATCTTGGGAAAGTTTGGACCATTTAAAAATAGACAAAATTTTGCTCAATAAATACGAAATATTGTACCGGAATGAACTGATTTCCTCTCTCTTTGCATGGCTTCTTTCTTCAAAAGAGGTGATATAAAGAATTGAGCAAACATATCAAGAGCTTTTTTAAAATGACTTTCTTCTATACTGAAGAAGAAATTGGTTGATTCATAATCGGTTGTAGCATTATCACATCCCCCACCTTTCTAAGTAAAATTATATTATACACGAATGTAAACATTCTTTAGAAATTTAAAATTTGAAACGTACCATATAAATAACAGGTTACAGTTATTGAAATTGTCTTACATTTATAAAATTTTCGAAGGCATTTTCTTTGGGGTATTTTTCCGAGCCCATAAATACCATGTGTTCTAAGAAATGCATCAATCCTTGTATTTCCCGAGGATTTTCAAGATGACCAGCTCCAACACACAAAGAAGCAGCAGGCTGTTAATGAAAATTTTAATCACAGATAATAAAACACATTACTAATAAGGAAGAAATGCATTAACATGTGAAAACATCCTGACACTAAAAGTATTAATATAGATCCTATAAAAGGTTAGCAGTAAGGAACAAACGACCTTTTGTGTAGCGGTTTTGAGAATTAGTAAATTTTTATTTCAGATTGTGTGTTGAAAAAGTAAAAAGTTAGTAAAACTCCTTTTTAATGCTGGAAATGCTGTAGTTAACAAATTTATAAAAGAAAATGCCTCATAATACTTTTACAATTTAGATAAAAAATATAACCGTTTATTTAATTAAATAATAATAATAAAAATAATAATAATAATAATAATAATAATAATAATAATAATAATAATAATAATAATAATAATAATAATAATAATAATAATAATAATAATAATAATAATAATAATAATAATAATAATAATAATAATAATAATAATAATAATAATAATAATAATAATAATAATAATAATAATAATAATAATAATATCTAGAGTCGCCTCACGTATTGACGATGAATTTTGCAATAATTTTTTTCGGAAATTATGAACTGACTTAATTTAATTTGCAAGCAAATTGTTTATTTTTATTTACAATTATTTTTCATATTTGTAAGTCTCAGCCCAAAAGTCCATTTCTAATTCAACATTGATTGCATTAAACTTTTCTTTATTATTCTATTTCTAGTTAAGGTCTGTCGTTCAAAAAAAAAACATGTAACTCGAGGGTAGTCTGTATTATTATTATTATTATTATTATTATTATTATTATTATTATTATTATTATTATTATTATTATTATTAATATTATTATTATTATTATTATTATTATTATTATTATTATTATTATTATTATTATTATTATTATTATTATTATTATTATTATTATTATTATGCTTTGTTAAAAAGAAAAACCTTTAAAAGAAAGACGAAACTCACCATCAGTCGGGTTCCCATCCCGACCTCTTACTGGCTGCTTCCAGTCCAGAGTACAACAGGGAATTCGACGCCCTTGTTGATGAAATGGTTGGTATGAAGACTTCTCTCACCAAATTAGTCCCATGCAACGTTTCTGTTTCTGAGCCTACCCCTTCTCAACCAGCAGAGGCTGTTATGGCTTTAAAGCACAACCCGATGATTCGATTGTCAACCAGCCTACCCAGGAGACCACGCTTCAGTTCGGTCTCTTACCTAGAAATCCACATAAAAAAATCGCTACCGAGATCGTGCCCTCGGATCACCTCAGGGAGTCCCTGGTCTAAACACCTATCCCTTTTATTTTTATCTGCATTCGGCCACGTCACGTCCATTGACTGCGGTAAGCTATCTTGTCCTCAGTGACGCATTGGAGGCTATTCTTCGATCGACTGGGGTACAGGCGACACCGATGAGGAACGGTTCCATCTTGGTTCGTGTGCTACCTCCAGAACACAGAGTTAAATATGTTAATTTCTCTATCGTTTCCGGGAGAGGTCCCGATTATCTCCAAACCGGAAAATGTCAGTAACAAATCCAAAGGTACGATATACGCTCCGGAGTTTCGTTCGGACACTACGGACGATATATTGGCCCATTAACAAAAACGGCATGTACCAGTCATCAATGTCTACAGGTTCCTTCTTCACAAGGAGAACCCCTCTGCGCCTAATCCTCGTCTTTACTTACGTTATCTGTGCTTTTCCCTCCAACAAAGGTAAAACTTTGTTTTACCATACACTCTTTTTGAACTTACGTCCCCTTTAAATACCTTACCACCTCTTTAAGGTGTTTTAAGTACCACAAATTTGGACACCCACAGAAATATTGTAGATCCTCTCAGACCATCTGTTAGCGTTGTGGAAGTTCTCTTCACTCCGCCTGCGATAATACTCTTTCCTGTCCAAATTGCAAGTGCCCACATCCGGCTTCTTCCATCCACTGACCATTCTTCATCTTGGAGAAGGAAATCCTAGAACAGTGTGCTCTTCATAAGTTAAATCACGTGAGACCAAACGCCAAGCAGAGAAGTTATCTCGTCCTCCTCTTTCTTTTGCCAAATCTACGACTGTTCCGTCGGCAGTTCCATCTAGCGTGCCTCCCGCTTCCATGTGCCGAGTTTGGACACTTTTCGAATCTCCCACTCTTTCCTTCCAACTGGTGTTCCGGTTTCTGAGACACCTTCTGGAATTTGGATTCCGGTTGTTCGTCATAATTGTCAACCCAACTCTCCTACTATGGTCTTTAAGAATATTCAACTTCCATCGCCGACGAAAAATTCTTTATCCCATAAGGTTCAAATTACGGAGATTCACGCCCCCTTTTCATTCTCCATCTTCAACTTTGGAGGATATCTCTTCTATGATCGTAGACCAACGTCCATGTGTGGCCTATGACGCCCATTATACCATCTCTCAGAGACGTCCATCTTGAAATAAACGGACACCGTCCACAGTAAGAAATATTACTCGCTGGAGCCTAAACGTGCTCGTCGCTCTGTGCACAACCAATGTGAAAGTAAGAAGAATGGTGATTTCACTCCTACACCTTCTACGCTGCCTTTCCACACTCAGCTCGAGACTGACTTGCTTCAGCTATACTCTAGTGAGTCTAAAACCTACTCGGAAGTCACAATGAACTCTTTCGATGCCTTTCCAACCGAGGAACACCCCCTTGTTGACGTTTCGGTTTTATCCGGCAACATCTCGGCTGTGGTCAAGGGATAAACCTTTCTTCGCCGCTGCAGTTCAAAGGTAGGAAGTGGCTATGCTCCACGAGGCAGTCAACAGAGAGTGGGTGCTGATGGAGTTGGGAGGGACGGTACTTCTCCCCCAGACTCTTGCTCAGGTCTCTCTCCTGCTGCGATTATTGGTCCTGTGATGTGGGAATCCCCAAGATTTCCAAGACCGCGCATCAACTTCTTGCCGGATCTCCGGACTCTCCCGGTCCCAACGACCGTCAATGTTCTTTGTTGGAGACTGCTCCATCAATTGATACCGACATTGATAGAGGTGCTGCTGAGAGGGTGAGGAACTTTTCTCAGTATGCTTAGTTACCCCGAACGCCTGTCCTAGTCTTAGAAAACATTTCGACATGAGTATGGTTTAGCTCGCATCTTCGGTGAGAGCTCTCCTTTGGAAGCCAGGAGCCTCTCCTGTTCCAAACAGGGTGGTCCCACTATCTTCCTTCTTCGTGACTTTCCCCTTCCAACTGCATTATAGATTCCGATTGGTGGGTCGTTGAGTGCCTCTCGGGATCTTCTGATATCATCTTCCAATACGGTGCCTGACTGTTAGGCGTTAGCACATCGTGACTATCGTGATTAGGAGGTTGATTTTACACTTTTGTTTTAATATGACAAATTTCCTCTAGTGGAATTGTCATGGCTATTTCCCGAACTATGAAGAATTAACGAGACTAATCGACGAACTTCACCCGAAGACTATTTGTCTTCAGAAGCTGCAAGTTCGCCACAGTTTCCTTTTCCCAACATGCACATACAGAGAGCTCGTCTCCCAGAATCGTGGAGTTAACTATCGAGGGGGTGGGGCGATTCTGTTTACCGAATCTGCCCCGTTCATTTGGATTCCCCTCTCGACTTCGTTATATGCGGTTGCAGCTAGAATCCACCTCAAATCACCCCTTACCTTGTGCTCAGTATATTTGGCACCAAGCTGTCCATACAGTAAGGAGACTCTTCTAACATTGTTCAGAAGTTTTCCGATGCCCATGTTAGTCCTAGGTGATTTTAATCTCCACCACTCATTTT
>JABUQX010105041.1:10000-32357 GCA_015478945.1 Trachelipus rathkii | reverse complement strand
AGTGAGGACCAGTCCTCGGCAGTTTGAAATTATGTTAGATGGTGTAGCAGCTGGAACAAGTGTAGTGTTTAAAGAATATTTAAATATATTTGATTAAAAAAGGAACGATTAATGCAGAGTTGTTAGCAGTAAGTTTCACTCTAGTAACTGTGGCTTTGAATGGCAAGAGGTGGCTGCATGCAATTAAATAGTGTGGATTGTAAAGGACTAATGTCTTAGATCGCATAGGGTCTTAATGAGTGGATATGTTTTTTAATTTAATTATGAAACTGTGGAAAAATTAATGATACACAACCAAGATTAAAGGACAGGAGACGCGTAAGGAATGGCAGAGGCAAAAAAACGAAAAGGAACGGCACGGCGGTACTGGCCGTGCAAAGAGAAACGGAAGAGCGAATAAACGGAAACGACGGGTTCGAATTAAAGGACGGAGTCGAGAACAAACGGGAGAAGAAGGAGGAAAAAGGAGGAAGGGACCCGAAGAGACGAGAGGGAAGCCCGATGAGGAAGACGGCAAACGTCACAGGGTAAGATAAGTGGAAAGGAACGAGGAGAAGAACGAGAGAAAAACAGAAAAGTAGAGGGGAGCGACAGTTAAGCGCGAAAAGGACGACGCGGGCGGCCGATGAGTCGTGAAACGAAGGCACGCGAAGCCGGCGACAGGAAGCAACCAGGAAAAGAGGGGGAAGATGATACAGGATATCGAGGGAAAGATCGAGGGAAACACAACAAACGCGAGGCCGACCACCGCAGGGGGAGAGGAGAGAGAGGAGAGAGGAAGAGTAGAGAAGGGAGAGAGAGAGAGAGGATGATAAGAAGAGAAACGATAGAGAGAGAGAAGGAGAGATTAGAGGAGAGAGGAGAAAGGAGAGAAGAGAAGAGAAGAGAGGAGAGAATAGAGAGAGAACGTGAAATACCGAAGGTGGAACAGTGGCAGTGATAATCCTACCGTCCATTAATGATATTAGGCATTATATAGGATTATATAAGATTCAATCTTTCATATTACATATTATTAATGGTATTTTTAACGAGATAATATATATATGATATATATAATATATAGTTAAATAAATATATAATAATATATTATAAAATAAGTAATTAAGATAAATAACTGACTATAATACAACGTATAAGTATATATATTATTAATATATAGATCATGTTTAGCGAATTCTAAGTCATAGGTTTTTGTTAAGTTACCAATTAGGGTATGAAGGCTAACAAAATTATCTAGGTAACTAGACTAATGGGCATAAAAGGAATTAACATAAAAAATTCAGTAGACGAATTAAATTTTATTTATTAGAGTACTTATTAGTTTGCAATTGATGTATCAAACTTCAAAAAATGTGCCTATATTTGGACCATGATAAAAAATCGAATTTCATAGCAAGTCGGCTAATCAGACTATTATGCGATAAATTTATTATGTACACTGAACAGCACATTAGAGTTGTTAAAGGATTTTACAGATTTACAGGAGTACCTCAATCGAAAAACTATGCACTCCAAAATATGTATATCCAAGTTTCTGAAAATTGGCCAAAACATATATTATTTCAAGTTACTGCTTTGAGAGTGAGAATGTTCATATGCTTCTGCTTATTAAATCTTAAAATTGAATTTTGGTCAACCATTCAATTTTTAAAAAAAATTCAGAAATTCTATAAAATTTTAGGTTTATTGAAATTTATTTATTAATCAAAGTAAAAGGGGTGGAAAATCTCATACCCCTATGTATTTATAATTTATATATGTTTAATTCGTAGTAACTAAAATTTCTGAATATAAATACTATTATATATAAATTTTCTTCTAAAATATAACATAGGTATACTATATATTTATAAAAATTAATTAGCCTCCCTTAATTTGTAGCTTATCTTTATATTGAGGATATTTAAATAGAATAAAATAATAGATGAAGTAAGAAGACACTATTCAAAGGCAGTACATAATCACTTGCACGAATCTCACTAAAATAAACGCATTTTTGTTAACTTGAAACAAACAGACTAGGAAACAATAAGATAAAGGATTTTTAGAATTTAAGTTCTGATGCACTCTCACAACATTTCATTTACGTAGCATTTACGTAGCATAAACATAGCACAAAATGAGTTACAATTTCAACTATAATGCTGTCAACCATATTATCTGTCATCCAATAATATTATCTATATATAATATACTTATAAAAATCTGATATAATGATATGTTGATCACTTTATTAATAGTAAGGTTATGTGCAATAAGACACTGAGTCCATAAACATTTAAAACAGATTTTTAAAAGCTGATATTCTCTCGCAAAAAAATATGTTTTACATACTTAATATTATCCATAAAAATATATAAATAATATAATATAATAATATATTAATAGTATATATAAAAATTATAGATAATTAATATATTTTATATAAATATATATATATTAATTATATATATATATATATTAATATATGTATTTAATATATATTATTAATATTAATATATATATTAATATAAAAATATGATAAATAGCTACCTATTAATATTATGAATTATTATATGAATTATTAATATTTAATATAATGAAATAAAATAAAATTAAAAATAGGTATAATAATATTATAATATTTATATATAATATTTAATAATATATATATAGTATTTATAGTTTATAATTTGTAAAGTTAATATTAATTAATTAATAACTTAATATATATATTACGTTTACTGTATATATATTAATACCTTTATTTAGTAATATTTATATATCATATAAGTAATTTATTATAATATAATATACTTTGTTATATTAAGTATAGTTAGATATATATTAATTTTCAAATTTCTCAATTCTATTCTCAAAGGCATTAAATCCGATGTTACTTTTAGCACTTCTTATAATCATTAAAGTTATTCTCTACCTACACTGTAATCGCACACTATCTTCACTGTCTGCATGCTTTCAATACTAGTAGTATTCGCTCATTCTAATCAGGGAGCTCGAGGTTCAAGTTGCAGATAATAGCATAGTATCGCCCTAACTTGTACACAACTTATCGTTTAAAAACCTTCGACAACAGAGTAGAAATTAAAAAAGTCAGCAGATATATATATCAATAACGAATTATTATTATCGTTACATTTTATACAATTTATTACTAATAACATAATATTACAAAAAATAAAAATAATAATTATATAACAATATAGACATTGTTATAATATAAACTATTTCAATAAGGTACTAGTCTATTTACGGGTATTATTTTTTAAGTAAATATATATTCTATATATATATATTATTCGCGTTTCCGTAAGGCTCCCGTGTAATAGCCAAACCACGTTAAATTCAACTCGACTTACCGTCTTTTTTATTTAATATTTACCATCGTTAACCATTCTCTCAAATAATCAAAAATGGAATTGTAATATTCTATCTTTATGAAGAATCAAAAAAATTATATGTTTCCGGTCTCTTTATCAAGGATTGGGAATCTTCATGAAAAAGGACAAGCCGAGGAGGAAAACAGCAGTAATTTTAAAATGTTGAAGAATCTGCTTTGACATATAGACAGATTTTGTATTAAAAATAAATGTAGGTACCAAAAAATACTAAATTTTCATTTTTTAATCTTTTCCTGTATATGATAAATATCTATCTTACATTTATCTAAATTACGCTTCTTATAATAATAAATATAATAATATATATATATTATAATCTTCAGGGCATTAGTCACCTATTCTAGAAGGGGAACCTACTCTAGGTAAATTCTACCTAGGATCCGGACTTTAGGATCGAACCCAGCCTTGCTGCACTACTGTTGCTCTAACCGAATTGAGCGCACTCTGGGTATTAATATATATATATTATAATATATATATTATATTAATATATATTTATAATAATTATATATATATACATAATAATAATATATATATAATTATATAACTTTATCGTAATAAGCTAAATATTTATATTGGTAGTGGAGTTGATGCGTGCACGTTATATGTATGATTTATATACTATATAAATATGATAACTAATAATATGACGCACTAATTACCTACTTGTGCGTGCTTTATTGTGAGGTATAATAGTTAATATATATAAAATATAGCGAGATATATCAGTAATAAATTTTAATAAATATAGATACAGAGTGCATATGATTTTTATAGTAGAGGGCACATAAGGGGTGTGTAAACTCACTACTTCAACGCCTTCTAGAATATTAGTGAAGCGCAAAATTAACCTTACCAGAAATTGAACAACGTTTTAAGTTTTAAGAATAATGTATATTTGAACTGTAAGAGAAAGACAAAAAGAGGATGCTATTTCGGCGTAGATTGAAAAGAAATAATACCCAAGAACTCACAAGTTGTGGTCTGTGTGTGAGGGTTATTTGTGGTTTGAATAAGAACTACGTACGAAGGTGGTGTTGCTATGGAGAGAAGCAAAGTGTTTGAAGAGTTATATCTCCAATATTGGACTAAATTATAAATGAGATGCGTCAGAACCAAGAAAAAGGCTTAGAGTTAATTTCTGTCTATGGTTCTCTGTTTTCACTGAGATATTATACGTTAAACGGAGGCAACGACAGAGAGTATAAAAGCCATAGTAGAGATGAATACATTTGGCTTTGTATATATAAAATGTTCATCATAATGAAGATATTTTTTGATTTTCAATTATGCTTAATACGATAATAAATATAGTCACGCAGAATGAGAATGAAAGAATTAAATTGAGCACGGATACTTCGATGCTTATTGGATAAGTAAAAAAAGAAAACGTCTAACCGTGTATGGTCACTCAGAATAGTAAAAGAGAACACATAGAAAATAATGAAGAAACACAGAGCGTATAATACGTACTCTGAACCAAGTTCGTGGGGTAAGTTATTCCGGCTAAAAACATACAAAATAGAATATTGAAGAATACAGCTGTTTCTTGCAATTTAGAGATGAAAAAAAAAATGGATGTAGAAAAAAGATAAGTAGAGATATCTCGATTTAGAAATGAAAACTTTGTAAATATGTAGATGTGATTAATTTGTTACTCTTTGTGTTTAAAATGATTCCACCGCAGAACACATTAGTGCAAGTTTAATAGATAAACCAAATTTGTGTTATAGTGTCTCTCAAGGAGTATATCACAGTATGCCACTACAGAGGGCGATAGGGGTGTAGAGGTATCGAGATGGGATGCTCCACCGAGTAGATATCACATGATACCACAGGGTTAGTTGAGTCCAATTCATTTTAAAATTATAATAATAAATACCTTAGTCATTTACATGTATTTTACTAATGATAAAATAAGGATTATATTCCCCTAGTAGTGCTACATACTCACTAGACTCCTTGAGCCTAATAGGTATAATAAATAAAGTAGCCTCAAGTCGTTCTCATAACTAGATAAATACTAGAAGATAGGTTACGTACCTCGACTATTAAAGCTAGCTTTAAACCGATCTTTAGTACACCTAGATATATAGTGCAAAAAAGTTAATTTTTACACTCACAGTATATGAAGACGTTGTAAGACTTATTTAAATGATATGAATATATACTATTATTGAAACAGTAAAACTCATAAGTATTTATAAGATGTGAACGGTATGTACACCAGAGTTATAGGAAATAAATTAAATATTTAAACAGTATAGTATATTTAAGAGATGAACAAAGAGATTTTGAATAAGTCTATTATTAAGATTATTATGAAATAGATTCATATCCTAAAAGTACAGATCAGAGATTTAAAAGTAAGGTAAGCTACAACTTAGACTAGCATTCACTGCAGGTCACTATTAATTAATCGTGAATATGTAAAAGTGTTGTAATATTAGATTATAATTCATATATTAGGTTTAGCAAAATGGTAAAACAGATTGTATTATATTCGTTGATGAAGTGAAAGGGAATAGTCTAACAAACTGGTAATACTCTCAGTATATTAATATTATATAATTAAATCTCTCTCTTCTTTCGTCACAGACAAGCTCTCACTGATATTATGCAAAGTTGGTTGCTCTTATAGAAGTGATGGAAAGTGAAGCGCAAGTGCTTAAATTCACATATAAATTAATATAGAATAATATCATCATATTTTATATCTCAGAGTTAAAATGATAGTAATTAATGTGATTTTTTATTTGGCTATATAATTAAATATGAGAATGAAATAATATATATATATTATATATATATAGATAATAGTAATATGTGCTCATAATTGGAAAGTAAGTAAGTTCGAAGTATATGATAGTATATATGAATAGTTTAGTTGAGAAAGATATAAAGAAGAAAATATGCAAAACTTATTAAAATCTAATGTCCGAAAGATTGAAAAGTTTAGTACTTTTCATGCCAATAGGTAGAATATTCGAAAATTCTCAAATTACAAAGACTGCACAGGGAAAACACAACATCTATTTGCACGCAATTGTATCACAAATCACACGGGTTGCGGGAGGCCATTGGAATGTAGCTTAACCCAGACGAGATGCAGGAGGAGAAGCGTATAAACATGATGCTAAGAAGCTGAAATTCCGTCTAAGTGACATTTTATAATGAGATACGTAAGTACCGTAATAAACCGTACGTGAAGCATAACATAGGATAACATCAGTAACAATTATACTCAGCCTACAACTCTACAAAAATATTCAAAGATAGCTAGAAGTTGCATAGACCCGGAAATATATATAGAATAGATTAACGTATTAATTAATAGTGATAATATTATAAGTATATTAACTTAAAGATATCTAATATTAATTATATAGATATATAATCATTAGATATATGGAATTTCAACAGTGTGTAAATATAAGCTACGAATACAGCAAATATGCGTGTAGAATGTCTGAACGCTCGGTGACTACTTAAGTCTTATACTATAGTACTCAACACCCTAGCTTATTGGAATCAGTATAGTATAGTGTTGATAAGAATTTAAAATCTTACTAAATAATGAGATGTGATAGAGATATATTAGAGAAGAAATTGTACAATTATTATAAGGATTATTATATAAACTAAAATAAATAATCTTAAAATATAAATATTAAGGAGAGTTTAATTATTATCTATTAATTAATAATCTAATCACATACACATATATTATATCTCTTTTTTATATTTCTATGATCACTTAGTATCGAAAGATATAGGATATTTGAGATATAAAGATAGATCATATGGTAATATTATTTATAGAGCGCTGTAACAAACTATATGTATTATACATTGTTACAACTCGAAAGTTCCAAGTTATACTGTACTAATTTGGTCCCATTTCTATGTTATGTTGGACTAGTTAGGACTCTCAGAGCCGCCTATTGTGTCCACTCGTTTCTCGTGAACTACACTACATCACAAAAGTGAGTGAATTGCTTAGAGTGAGTCTGTGCCCTCACGTTAGTATTAGAACGGAACGTAAAATTATATAATATTATTGAAGTTAAACATTATTGGAATTAAAAGTGCAAATGATGAAAAAGATTTGAATTAAATAAGTACATAAACAAATATGATGATAATATAATTGTTTATCATTAATAAGAAAACAGAAATATTGAAAATAAGACGTTTAAGTATAGTATATATATTTATTATATATTAATAAGCTTTTATTCGAATATTTTATTATTATATTAAATAATCAATAAGAAACATGCATATCACACAATTCAAAAATAATCATTCACAAAGAGCTCACATAGTGAGAGGTGTCAAAACCTTTTGCCAAGCCTTAAGCTGTCATTATTCCCGAAACCCGACACACCACAACTCCCACCAACAACATCACCACACTGTCGCAACTAACACAGCACATTTAACAACTACTCCTCCACAACCCACTTAAAACCATTACGCACTAGTTGAGCTTATATGATATTCTGATGCACCCAATAATATAAAATATTAAGTATAATATAAATATAAATATATATTTATAATATTATATTAGATAGGATATTATATAGATTACTCCGGATCACCTTAACTATATAATATATAATATATAATTATATATATATAGATATATAGATACTTACTAAATATAACGATATAATATATCTACCTACAAACCTATACTATATTGTCATATACTTATATTATCATTGATATATATTATATAATATATTATTAAGTGTTTAAGTAGATTATATAGTAATTATATATATATATTATATATATATACTATATATAAGTGTATATAGATATTAACATGCTTTATCACCTCCGCTCAAGGGCAAAGCCCTATTCAAGAGGGGGTGTTGCACTCAACAAAACTTCAACTAACCAATACGAGGATAGCCCTTGGTGTAAATGAAGGAGATTTCAAATAATATTCAACAGTTAAGGATGGAAGAGAATTTCCACAGCAACCAAGTCCGTAGTCCCAAAAAGAAAGAGCTGCCCCAGCGAACTGATCTGGCGGTGTTGCGAACATCAACACAAAAAACTCATGCCGACACAGCACCCTTGTGCTACGAGGCTCTAAAAGCGGGATGTGCACGCGTGGAAACTCCTCGGACAAGCCCCGCGTACGGAGGGTAACACTATAGAAAAAGATAAACCACCAACATCGCCCCGCAAGATAGAGCGTTAAGTGAACTAGATAAGTACAGCGACAGTTGAGTAAATCCTTTAGCCTTTGTTGAATGCGACCCTAATCAACCCAAAACCGGTGAGCCGTTTGAAACCTAGGCCCCCCAGAATGAGAAGCATACATACCTCCATACAAGGCGATGGAGACCTTTATAACTGGGTAAGAAACTTGAAGAAAAAAGAGACGTCTCCACGCTAAAACAAACTCCCAGTTCTTATGAGGCCGCCCTACACACATGTTATGTGAGTTCAAGCATTTTTTTGTTTATAAGCAAGGCGATTGTAATTTCAACAGAGAACGAGAGAAACGCTCGAAAGGAGATAGGAAATGGAAATGGGTTTGTCTTTAGATTAGTAGGATGATTTTGTGTAGAAGTTGGGTTGTGAAAAAAATAAATTTCACAAGTTGCAACGACCCCCCACCCGAAATCTATCAGATCCAATCTCAGGATGAATTGGGAATCGGATGAAAGATTAAGACAAGATCGCAATTCTAGAAGTAAAAAGAAGGAGCAGAATTGAAGGAAATGTAAATTGAAGGGTCACTCATTCAAGCATATCATGGATAGTTAGATGTTTGCAAGTGAAAGGAAGAATTTAATGAAAAGTAAGAAATACATACAGAGACGTCCAACACGCGGAAAAACAAAACCCTAGCAACACCACTATTACACAATAAGAGAAAAAGAAGATGTATCCGCCCCCAAACAACATCCGAAATATGACATTTGCAAAAAAACTATCTTTGAGAACAAGAGAGTAAGCAAAGAGAAGAGGGAAACCCAAAGGAGGGATTGGAGAAGCAGGTGACTCAGGCGTCCATACCCGTGTGGGGTGTTTAAAACTTTGCTGAAATGTCGAAGCGCCACCACGCAAGTCTCCCGCGAAATTCCTAAAGCGGCCACGAAAACCATAAAATCTTATGTTAAGACCGAAAAAGTTAGTATCTCATATACCTCGGGCAACCGCCGTACAGCCATACTGCGGCGATCGAAAGAAGTGAATAGATTCCCAATGATCTATAAGAAATGAGGAGAAAGAGTTTCAAAGATCTTAGATAGCAATACAAGTAAGACCCATAACGCGCGAGTATTGGTGATCACGATGAATTATCAGTTTATGAACATGTGGCAGAAGTTGCTTTTCACCAATCAAAACACAATATTGGGTATCGATATATCCCGTTGCCCATTTGTCTTAGGTACCATTGATCAAACATCATATTCCTGTCGCGTGCTGCTCTCTTAACACTGATTAAAGTGTTAGCTATTAGAACATACGACAAATATTAGCTCTAGCCAAGAGCGAGATAGACGGACAACGCACCATTCCCTAAAAAACAATGAGGACTACCATCCTCCACCGCCCTTCCTAAACTTCGTAGTAGAATTTTCAGCCCATGGCTCGACATCAAATTTTAATCCCACAGCAAGACATAGACACCTAAGGAGCCAGAAGACCGAGATAGGAATGCCAGAATCGTCCACGGGTTGCCAGTTAGAGGAGGAAAACTACGGACCGGAAGGAGCAAGATTGCCTTCAGCGTGAGAATTCTCCACAGCAACTAGTCCCAGTATATCATCAGATCCGAAATAAAAGGAGGAAGGGAGGGAAAGACAGAATACAGAAGTGCCTCGTTAGAATGTTTTGGAAGAGGCTAAAAGAATTTGTCATAGAGAACCAAGGACCGAACCAATTCCCCCTCCGGGGGTTATAAATGAAACTCCCCTCCTCCGTCCCCGCCCATTGGTGCTAGCGCACTTTTTGCATGAAAAACCCGCTGAGTGCCTCCTCTCTTAACAGAAAGAGTATCCCTGCAAAACCTATTTCCTAGTCAACTGAACTCCATGAAAATATATATCAGCAGTGATCATAGAAAGCGAGAATCTTTCCACTCGCCATTACGCCCACGTGTTCCTCTAGCTAATGGCCAAGAACCAAGCACGACAACCGAGGATTATGAGGAGAGAGCAGAAATTAGTCAGAAAAGAATAAACCCTCAAGCCAGCGAAACGATATTACACTCCCACCGGTAGCCAACGCTTGAAAGCTCGACCCAGAGACAAGCAAGGCATGGCCAAAACTTAACCCTGACGAAGAGCAACAACCCCCCTAAGCGCCCACAATTGACGTCCAAAAAAACTGTGTATTATCAGGTAGTTAGAATATTTATATAAATCATAAGAATGTACTATGGTAATAATAGAAAAAGAATATTTAAAAGATAAAAATACGTGTATAGTATACATGATAGCCATAGATCGAATACTTAGAGATAATATATATTCATGATAATATATATATATATAATAAATAAATTGGTACTCACGATTAGTAGAAGAGAGAAGGGTAACAAGATTTGGTCGTCGCGAATAGCGTTCCAGAATAGAACAAATAGATTCGCATAAGATTATTGATATCCTAAAATTCTCTATGTTATTAAAGAACAGAATCAGAACGAATTAGGTTAATGTAAAAAAATCAACTGTTGTAAAAATAAAAAATTACACTATGATCTTAGTTAGAATGCTACTTAATAGCGCAACTTAAATTTCCAAAAATCTTTTAAACAACCACTAAGCACTTAGATTATTGTGTGGTGCGTAGCACAAGATTGTAACGGGGTTGGGTATATTGTCTAAGGAAATAAGCAATACATATAATGCGTAAAGATTGCTCTATCTTCAACTCCAGCTTCAAAAATCAGTATGAGAGACCCACCATCAGTTGTGTATATCATTAAAAGTCCACCCTAAATTAGACGTATACCTTCAGTATTTGTATGAAAACTTATTCTTAGATTCCAGTTATGAGGTTAGATATAGGTAAATATTTGTCAAAAAAAGGGCTTTTAGAGACAAAAAATCTGATACTTAATTTTCTTTCAAAATGTTTCTTATCTATTGCGGTCGAGTGAGCTAATAGTATCATCCCAAGATAGAGCAGAAGGAAGCACAAGAATTTATGGTAGTAGACGAGGAAGTTGATTGTAATGAGAGAACATTGAGATGATTCCAAGAAACATCATGAAAGAAGATTAGATATAGATGTCCAATTCTCGAAGTGTAGCAGATGTTTATTTTAGATAGCACATATCACCCCAGCACCTTTAGACATAATTATATAAATAATATAAATATTAAACGTGCGTAATAGGATAATTTAGCTATTTCAGTGTCGATTCTACCGGTTTATAGATAATATAGAATATATATATACAATATATAATAATCGGAATAATATATAAATAAAAATATTTATAAAGTAAATCTTAATATAATTAAAATTAAATCTTACATTATAAATATATAATATATAACTATTATCGGATAATTTATTATATACGATATAAGGAGTTACGAAACGAAGTTACGCGTACACTTGGCCTGCCCCATGTGCTTCTCAAACGCACACACGAAGGTTGCTGTTTGAGATCTCCTCTATAGTATTAAGTAACAATTAATATATTAGCATATAATAATAATAATTTTGATACTATATATAATATATATATATATATATATACATATGAGTATATATATATATATGATATATATACTATATATAGGTATATAATAGATTAGTTACGCCTTGTTGTAGCAGAATGTTTTTAAGTTTTATGCCTATAAGGTATTATGATATAGTATATGTTATAAATGACTACTAATGATATATTATATTATAATATATATTATTAATATTATAATTATAATATTAATAACTTAATACCTGTATACATACAAGCAAAATACTATAGGTCAATATAAGGCTTAAGTTATAGAAGTTCTTTAAGCCCACAATTTTACACTACGTATGTACCGTATAAGCATCGATACGTGCATGTACATGCCTTCAACACATAAACATATATGCATTAATGATATAGATTGATCATTAGCCTCACTCATTTATTAACTCGGTATATATATATATATAAAGTATAAGTTAGACTAATACATGAACTTACTATTCGCTATAACTCTTACCGTGTATTGAGGACAATGCGGGAGCTTGTCCTGAATGTGTGATTGGTCTCGAGTGTCTGAAGTGCTGACCGCACTAATCCCTCTAGCCCCAATTTGCTATCCTCACTATATGCAAGGCTTCAATTTAAGAAATAAAGAGGAAGGATTGGTGCCGATCATTACACGTATGCCCAAGTCCTTAAAGCAAAATACCCGGTTGTAGAGCGGGCGTGTGTGTAGTGACTTACCACTTACCAGTATACGCGCCGGCGCGGAGGCCAAAAAAATGATAACAACAACAACCAACAGCGCCACAAACAACACAAATAAACAACAAACCAAGACAAGTCAAATTCAAAAAAAACACGTACACAAATATACGTTAAACGTAAAAGAAGTAATGTGCACATGGCGTTTACCGTTCTACATGCAGTGCCACCATCCTTAAAGATCAGTTCAGTACGAAAACCTTCACCGGAAGTATTGATTAAGTACAGCGAAATAAATAGTCTAATGCTAATAAGCAGTTCTGGGCCCGTGTGGCCTATGGCCGCACTATCAATTCTAGCGCCAACAATTTTGTTAAAAAGCGGAACTAAGCATAGCGCACAGCCAAATTTCCTGGCGGTCTATTAGCGCCGCGCCGCCTCGAATGAAACAGCGAACAAAGCATTTTTTTTTACCTCTTTAAAAAGTTAGAACTTATAGAAGTACCGGCCTAACTGTGTCATGTATTCAAGGTTTAAAAAGTTTAAAACGAGATAAAACTTATATATAATATAATATATCATAATATATATAATATATATATATACTATTATTAATCTCATATCTAGTATATATATATGTTAATAAAATATAATATATATTAATTATAATAATATATTAATATATATATTATTATATATATATATATATATATATATTTATAATATATACTATATTATATTAAATAATTATACATTAATATATATAATATAAATATATTAAGTGGAATATATATAGTATATATATTATATAATGCAAACAACGGGGTGCCGCAGTGGTACAACCCGTTCATACCTATGTAAGCTGCAGGCCAATAAAACATATAACTTATATTATGATTAATTAAAACAACGGCAACCATATGAGAATAAACCACGCAAAAACAAGAGGAGCCCTAAACTCCAAACACAGTCCCCAATCGCTCAGCAGCCGAAGGAGGCAACTACCAAAAAACATACGCACCAGACAACCAGCCAAGAAACAGTCACACCCCTATCCAATAAACCACCGATAGACGAAGTCAATCGCGGAAACCGTGCAGAGAATAACCCAAGAAAAGTATATAACGGCCCCAAAACCATCAAAAAAAATCATGGTAGAATCGAGTTAAAAAGTAGTTGAATCAAGAAATAAGAAGATATAAGAGAAATATAAATACAGATTGGTGAAGTAATGAGCTCAAATAGATCAAGATGAGTGAATCCCGCTCATATAAGCGGGGATGGATGAGCCAGTGACATTTAGTATAAATAGCACACGCCATCATAAAAAAAGGACTACTAGAACCAATAAAAAGCACTAATACTTCAGATGGGGAGGGTTTCAAATATATAGAATAGCCACCAGTGAGAATGTAGAAGAACGTTCCGAAATGAATATGATACACCTTGATGGGGTCCACCTAAAAAGAGGGTAAAAAGAAAACATCAAAAGTAAGAAAAAATAGAATAAGAAAATAAAAAAAAAAATCATAGATAAATAAAATAGAAAATTCACAATTTAATGTACAGATACTCAAAAATGAGTATCATAGTCAGGTGTATACTACCTATTATAAACCGGAGGTGACCGGGGCCTATCGGATCAAGTAAAGGCAGATATCATGGGTGAAGCACTCAATTAATCAAGATTAATAGAATAGCAATTCACGGTATATTGAATTGCTAATATATAGGTGACAGAAACGTTATATTACGTAAAAAACCATTAATTTAACATGGGCATTCTATTTCATTCATTCTGTCTGAAGCCTAAAATTTGTCCAATAAATATATAGGCTTGTAGAAAATTATGTTTAATGATTGGTATTACACCCAAGCCCTACAAGATATTATGAACATTAAGTAAAGTCAGACTGATAATGTTACTACCACCGTAGAGAAAGTGATATTTTAGAATGAGGTATCAAACTTGAAAATGATATACTTGAAAAAACAACCAAGATAATATACGACACCTTACTCCACTATATAAACCAAAAGCTTAAACCTATAAGTAGCAAAATACTAAAATGATCAGATATAATGGAGTCAACCTAACACACACACTACAACAACCTAATCAACAGATAATTAGTTTAAATGAAATAACAATATATAAAAATGAAATTTTAATTAACAATTCTGAGAGAGAGAAGTAAATATATATATAATGATAATAAATGTATAGAATTTAAAATAAATATATATTTATATATTAAACTATTATATAGTATATTTAAAATTATAAACTGAGTTAATTATAAAAAGAGGATTATATAATATACGATCACCCACAACACTATAATATCGAATATAGTCACGTGAACTAAACAGATGAATCTTGAACCACACTTTTTGCAAACTTTCAGGTGTCACAGGCTAGCCGCACTTTTCTGTTAGGGCGGTGCCTTCGCTATATTACCCTATATAAGATGCCTCCTAGTTGATGCCAGAAAAACAATAGGATGGGGAAATGGACCACCGCAACGAACCAAGAGTTACGGGGACCGGGAGAAGATGGACGATGTAAGACTAATATTAAGATATATACGTGTCAAGGTACTATGTGGTCGTACAGTAAGGGTAATTAAGGCGTAATACCAAAAGAAGAAAAAAAAAAGGTTGAAAATAGATTAAAAAATTAATCATGAGGAAAAATGAGGTCGTATTATGAGTAAGACGTTAATAAAACTAGCGGATCCTTGTTTAATCGGCCGCGAAAGCAGGATATAATTAAAAAAAGACATGCTCAATATGAATAGCAAAGGCAGCAACAGCTAACTTCATGGCCCATAAACTTGTATTAAAACTTATGTCATACTTTACTAGTATTGAAAATTCTACTTTACCGTACAAGAGTTAACCTCAATTTAAACTGCACCCGGCCCGTGCCTACGCCCATGCGAAAACATGCGAAGGCTACGCAAGAATAGACACTGCACGCCTCAGAAACTAAAGCAAGTCATTATTCCAATAAAAGTTTGCTACAATGATGTAAAGAAATATCGCGTAGATCTCACTGGCGAACAAACTCAGGAGCACAAAACGGTCAACATGGGGCATTTTTGAACAAAGAAGAAAACCAATTAGCACATAATTGTATGTTGAAGTGGATTTATTTACAAAGCACATTACAGACAAACTCTGACACATTAAAAAAGACCCAGTGACAGTACCTATCAAACATAACACATTACTTTTTATTAACGTTATTACGATCGAACAATAATGTGTTTACTGCCAACGTGAATCAAAAGTAAAATTATAACAAGAACTGAATTCATCTTAACTGTAGTCTGTAATTCTGACATGACAATCATATGGCGCCGACAAATCAAACAACATATCAGATAAAATAATACATAAAAAAACGTATATACTATAATTACACTCCAAAAACATGCAATGATGTATTTACATAGAAACATTCTGAAAGACAGCCTAACTGTACCCGTCACCTATTGTCATGCACTCTAAGTATTGGACGACTGCTGACATAGTTCGTTGAACTTGCTGACCCATCATTTATTTTTTGACACAAGGAAACTGTAATGTTTCATAACAAAAAAATCTACATACACATAAATATCAGGGTTAAATTAGAGAAAAATAGACGATCATGCTGGTGGACAAAGCGTTGAGTTCTTAAAGTTGTGTTTTAACAAATTACAAATAACCGAACTAGATCATAAAATATATTATATAATATGGTATGCGAGGCACAACTTGTAACTAACTCACAATAGGTCTTTCGACAAGATTTTACAACATAAATTGGTTATTATGCCTTAGAGTCCTAAACAGTATTCAGAATATTTTACATATGATTTCCTGTTAGTAGTAAAGAATTTGTTACTAATATCTGTAAACATTAAATGGGCTAGTAACGCTTTAAAACTCAAATCTTATTTCCTCAATATTTCTCTGTATTATTAATTAATTAATTAGTAGGATTTAATGGACCCGCTTCATTATAATATAATACAATATACCTTTTTACCAAATGTGATTAGACCATAACTCATAAGCATAGCACACAGAACATCGAAAATATATAGCATTGTGCAGCCTCTGTAGGTGAAAACAGACGCATTTTAATTCAAACTGTCTCCATATCTAGCTATTACCAAACGTTCACTATAGATAGCATCAAAAACGCATTCCCTTCTGCAACTAGAGGTCCAACTGAGGGCGAGGGTCTGGATATAGAGCCCAGGATCTTACAACATGCCAGATGAGTTCTTGAAGAGACACTTAGAATAACCATGGCCCGCAGCTGGCAGCTACTCGCCACGAACGTTTCAAAAAAATTATTGCAACAAACTGATGTAAGTCCCTACTAAACAGAGAATGCGAGAAATTAACGACCTAATCTCAAAACCAACTCATCTGTCAGTACCGGTAACATTAATATAAATATATAAATAACAATAGCTAGCGGCAGTCAAAGGCGCTCACATAAGTCGTAAATTAGTTAAGGATAGATACGTATTCAAGCATAGGAATAACAGGAAATACGCAGACAAATTACCGACAACTATCAATGTAGTAACTCTCAATATGCACACTTCTACCGAAATGAATACTTAGCGCCATATATTCTATATGAATGAGATAACATAAAAATCTAGAATTATATATTGATAAATTTACTGATACTCTCATTTTGCCATATCCAGTTTTGAGTATGATGAGTATGCCTCATAATAATCCTCATTATAAAATAGTATTAAGCATTAGGCAGTACTACACAAATTAATCCTAAACTATACTGCAGTCTATTCATTATAGTATATCATCTGGATTCACCATTAATTAACACATATAATTGTTACTAAGGTCATGAGTGAATCACTTGAGAAGAAACTGTTGTTTATGTCCCAACACAAAATGATTTAAATTGATTAGAAAACTAAGGCCACTCTAATTCCGAACAGGCTAAATCTTAAAGTACAAAGCCCTTGAACTACAATGTAATGCGAAACAGAAATACAATTTAATTCATACCTCCATACACGTTCAAAGAAGACCATAGCCATTACTGCGTTATTTGTGAAGACCAAAAAATAATTTAGAATATACCCCCATACAAAAGATTATACACAAGTTATCCAATTCACACTAAGGTAATTAGATGTGAACCTTGCATAAAGTGAAGCTTGCCTAGATCAAATATACAGTAGGGGGATTCAGTTGCTCTGTTCAAAAATGCCGTCATACGTGCCGAAAAACGAAAAATCCTAGGCTAACAATAACGCGAGCGGCAATTTCGAATTCCCTCCGAAAACATGCGCGGTCGTAGGAACAGATTATTTCTGTGAGTCTGTCACATCAACTATGATGCATCAATCCGCTGAAGTCACTGTGTTCCGTAGCTATATCCAAATGCGTTGCACATCCTCGTCTTAACGGAGAACATCAACTATGAAGGTTCGGTATTTAGCTCTTGGTGGCCAAAACTCAAAAATAAATCGATATTATCCGTATTCAAGATGATTGATAGACTACATGTAGTTAATTTAACCTATCCGTGTGTGATCCTCAAAAGGCGAACACAGGTCACTCCGCCTTTCTACTCGGGAAAAGGAAGGTTCTTATGAAGATCTTAGAGAATAGGGAGAAAGTTAATATAGTAATTAAGCAGTACTTAAATATAAAATAATTTAAGAAGTTGATTATCTGATTCTAAACCATTGAAATTTAGTTAATAATCATACATATAACGAAAAAGGGTACACATAAAATCATAAATATTAATTCCTTAAAAAAAAGGCACTTAACAACAACCACTTAAATTCGAAACAGTATCTATATGAAATCAAGGTTAACAAAAGAACTCAATAAGAATAGCGAAAGTGATCAAAAAGACCGAAATAAAACATTTTCCAGAACATTATTCTAAACGCACCTAGTTCAATTGCAAGTTCTTAAATTCATGGTACACATTTTAAGACTGTTTATGATTTGATTATGTCATGATAACATGTTACTGTACAGAGAGTGGAGTGTAGATAAAAAACAAATAAGGCACATTAGTACAGACGAATAACTCCTGTAACTCCATTCGGCACACGTTTTCACTACAGTCAATAAGATGAAACTTCAGTCTCCCTATTCGGCTCTATCCCCAAATACTTGCAACTGCGTCTCCGCAATCTTGTATTTTTGTCAACCTGGAGGGGCGTCATTTGTCTTTAGTTGTTGAGCTATATTATATTCTGTGGTACATGTTGACTTCCACTACCACACCAGTTAGATAGTAGGTTCTTAATTTTAAAAGTACATAAATTAATAAAATAGAAAATTAATCTACGTTTGTATTCTTCCAATTGATGAAGCTATTTTAATGTAATGTATACAGTTCAAATTAACCTTTAAAATTTTATATAATCCTAAACAGTTTTATATATTTTATTACTATTCTGTACCAATAATCTATAATTAGCTATATATAATGTTACAGACCATTATTGCATAGTAAAAATATTTCATACTCACAAATCATTGCTAACATTTGATAACTATGTGACTACACTAGATTAAGTCAATTCCTTTACATTTAAACAATAAAGGCATGTGAATGAAAGGCAGTTAATTTATTAAGTAGAATACTCCATTATGCTCCTATTTCTTATTCAATTTATTTACTATTAAAGTCTTTTATAAGTAAATAATGGCACTTATCACTATTAATTATATAAATAGTTTAAAATTATATTAAACGAGGAAATACAAGTGTATTTTATGAAAAATTTATTGTTGTATTGTGTTTCAAAATAAAGATTACATATTTTTAATGCGACTCATACAAAACCTGGAATCGTCATATATATATTATAATACGATATTTAATTACACTATGGTTGGAATAATTTTTATTTAGTAAAGACTAGTCTTTATATTGCCACAATATATCTACAGATATCCCTATTTCTTTAATAGTCTACTTTATATTCGTCCCCTACGAAGTATGACATTATGTGTATGAATTATAAACTTAAGATATTTCTTAACTTATTGATAATATAACTGCATAATGTTAAGTGTAAATTAGCTATTAGTGACTACTAGTAGATTAGCTTAAGCTGTAATGTAATATCTTGTATCATTACTTTCTTAATATGTTATTATATATTATTAATAGCAAGCATACGTTTTTTAAATAGTAATAATTACAGCTCGTTTCTTGCACCCAACGTTTTATACAATGGATTTTGATAATTGGAAGTTTAACAATCATAATAATTCTTATAATTGTTTGTCCTTTGATTCATCAATATTTTTAACATTTAATAATAATTCTTAACAGAGAATTACCTTCTTTCAACCGAGACAAGTCGAAGGAGAACCTGCTAGCTTTGTTAAACATTAGGAAGTAAACCATATTATTTTTGTAATGAACCAAAAATAATATTTCTTTTGTAAGAGGTTTATATTGTTCTTCTTTCAAAAAGAGAATTCATAACCAGAGCTAGATTGTATAAGCCATTTAATGATGATACGTATAATACTGTACTTATAGTTTTAACAGAAAGCCTTATATTTCGAATATAAGCTCCCTTGGATGCGATAAAGGTGAGTTGGTTAATTTTAACATTTAATGAGGGTAAAGAGTTAGTATAGGATTAATTATGTGCTCTCACAGAACGAGTTTTCTATACCTTTTGATATGTTATCGAACTCATATACTACGTAAATCTAATCATAGTTTTTAGATAACTAAATATGCAACATTTTAATGGTTTACAGAAAAAATTATACTTATCTTTTTCAGATATATAGGTTCACACATTATATTAATTTATCTAATGTTAATCACAAAGTTCATGGAGTTAGTATAGACATATTAGTATCTTGTTTATAGGATTCTTTACCACCCTCTGTTAATTGCATCCTACATTGATAATTTTTAATAATATATCGAACACCTCTGATTCTGCATATAATGTCTCAAAGAGCAGGGCTGTAATGTTATCTTTCGTCTAAGAGTTCCTCCTTATATTTTAGAGCAATTTTTTTACTTACGCCAACTTTATTATAGCAAATTGAAGTACATTCAATATTTAGCGGGACTTGGCTGAAGACTAGTAATAATAGTAAATTTTCATCGCAGGTAACCACTACGTTACATGACTACTTATCTAGGCCAATTTGAGAGACATTGCTATAATTAATTCACTATGCGCTTGTTACATAATTAACCTCCGTCTTTAGCTCTTCCAAGGTCTTGGCATCGTTTTATTTGTCTATAACTGACACATCCCTTCTTGCATCTTTCTATCTATTGAGGTTTTGGTTAACCTTTATGTCTCAAAATATTAGCAGTTGCACCCGGAAGATTCGTCAACGTCGTTTTGTTGTTAAAGAAACTTACGACTACTAATTAGTGACCGTGTCCTATAGTTATGTTAAGCGTATGGTAAATTTTGTTAAGTGTTGCTAATATTATATGCACACTAAAATTAACTGTGTTTAGAACGATGGTTGGAAAAATAACAATAGTTAAGTCTTTGCAAGTGATGAATAGCTTTAGTTCACTTTATGTTAGGCTTATTTCAATATAAGCATTAAATTTCTAATGTTACCCATTATCATCACGGTAATAATGATAATCGGGCTATAAACCGACAATTCACATGTTGGTAAATCGTCATTAATTGAGATTAATCTCAATTGTGTTAACGATTTTGTAATGATAAACTAAATATTCAAAATGCCTTATTTTAAAGCAAAAAAAAACATTAATAATAATTATTACATTAGTAATCTACATTTTTTCTTAAGGAGGAATTTTATAGTTCTAGGGTAATAAATTTATATTAAAAATTAATACAAACATTAATATACACAATTAATAATTTGTATTTTTAAATTTAATTTATGTTAATTGAGTTAGAAATTGTGTGCCGTTTCTTTCAATAAAAAGATAATCACATCTGTCTTACATTATTTATATAATAACTACTTAAAATTGGTATTTCTCTGACTGACCATATATGGCCGCTGGCCGAGCGATCTAAGTAGAAACTTTTTCCGTGTTTTGCGCAGTTGAAAGAATAGAATGAATCACAGGTATTATTACTCAGTAAATTGAAGAAGCATCAGATTTTAAAAATATAAAAAAACTGTGTACGTACAAGTTACGCTTTAAAAAATAAGAATTTTGTTGCTGACAAAAAGCATAAGATAGCCTGGATTAACAATGAAGCCGGTCATATCTTCAGGTATATTTAATTATTTAAAATAAAATCTGTTTATGTTTTTCATTGATGATTAGAAAATTTAAAGTAATCTTTTTAATATAGCTAGCATGACTAACTCGAGATTTATATTTAAATACACGTATGAATTATATATTTATTTTTGGTGAAAGATATTAAAAATTCAAGCAAAGCCCTATTCTAGAAGGGGAACACTTCTCTAGGTTAAATTCTACCTAGGATCCGGATAGGGATGCGAACCCAGGGCCCTTGCAGATTTGCGACATCTGTTGCATCACGATTGAGCCATACTAGTAGGT
>JABUQX010105038.1:0-20000 GCA_015478945.1 Trachelipus rathkii | reverse complement strand
TAATAATAATAATAATAATAATAATAATAATAATAATAATAATAATAATAATAATAATAATAATAATAATAATAATAATAATAAGAATAATATTAATAATTATAATAATAATATTAATAATAATTAATAATAATTAAATAATTTAAATAATTAATAATAATAATAATAATAATAATAATTAATAATTAATAAAATAATAATAATAATAATAATAATAATAATAATAATAATAATAATAATAATAATAATAATAATTGGAATTTAATTCTAGAGTTTAACACACTTGAAGATGAAATTTATTCTAGAATTTAAAAGACATTAGAATTTTAGTCTAGAGTTTAACAGATTTATATAGGAAGTTTATTCTATTCAGTATCATTAGATAGGAAATTTATTCTAATGTTTAGCAAGTTTAAATAAGAAATTTATTCTAGGATTTGAAAGATTTGTAAAAAAAATTTACTCTAAAGTTTACAGACTTAAATAGGAAATTTATTGTGAAGTATTGCAAAATATATTCGGAACTTATTCTAGAGCTTGACAGACTTAAGTAGGAAATTTTCCCTTTGACAAACTTAAATAGGGAATTTGTTCTAAAGGTTAACAAACTTATTTGGAAAATCTATTCTTGAGTTTAGAAGATTTAAATACTATATATATCTTAGTGTTTTAAGATCAAATTAGGAATTTGTTCATGAATTTAGCGGACATAAATTTAGCGGACACACAGGAAATTTATTCTGGAGTTTAACATAATTAAATTGGAAATTTACTCTAGAGATTAAAAGATTAAAATATGAAATTTATTCTGTAGATTTTAACATAATTAAATGAGAAAATTATTCTAGAATTCAACATAATTGAATAGGTAAGTAATTCTAGAGTTTAACAGACTTAAGAAGGAAACGTTTTATGTAGTTTAACATTTAAAAAAGAAATTTAATTGATGGTTTAATATAATTAAATAGAAAATTTATTCTAGAGTTTAACAGACTTATATAAGAAATTTATTTTAGTGTTTAGCATAATTACATAGGAAATTTATTATATGATTTAGCAGATATATTTAAAAAATATATTATAGAGTTTAACGTAATTTAAAAGGAAATTTAATCCAGGGTTCAACATAATTGAATAGGAAATTTACTCAAGAGTTTAAACAGATTTAAGTAGGAATTTCATTCTATAATTTAACAGATTTATTCTTGGGATCAGCGTATTCAAACGTGAAGATTATTCTAACGTTAAATATAATAAAATATAAGAAGCTTATTCTAAAGTTCAACAGACTTAAGTAGAAATTATATTTAGAGTTTAACATAATTTAATAGGAAATTAATCTATAGTTTAACGGTGTCAAATATGATAGACTATTTACACTTGTTAAATCGATTTCAGAAAGAAAAAGTCGTAAATGATGAAGATATATCAATTTATATTGATTAAATATAAAGTTTCTATTTATTATTATTATTATTATTATTATTATTATTATTATTATTATTATTATTATTATTATTATTATTATATTAATTATTTTATTATATTATTATTATTATTATTATTATTATTATTATTATTACTTCATTAAATGCTAATTTGCATCAATCTTCATCTTGTAGTTAGCCATGATCGTATAGTGGTTAGTACATTGCGTTGTGGCCGCAATAACCCAGGTTCGAATCCTGGTCATGGCACCAAGCTTTTCTTCTGTAGTAGTGCGGTGTTAACCCTCAGATTATGTCCCGTATAATTCAACCGCACCACAAAAAGAAAACTTCCAGTGAGAGAGTAAGAAAAACAAATTAATTCAAATTATTTTCTGATCGTATAGTTTTAATTTTATTTCTTGCTAACTGTTTCCGATTTTCCTTAGAGTTGGGAGGAACAGACAGAACAAAGCTTGTTTTCAAAACCAAAGTCAGCTTTATTTCAATGCTCTAATATTGATTAAATTCTTTTATTATTTACCCTTACTTTACTTATTTTATCTATTTCAATTAACTGCCCTTATTCTGATTCATCATTTGTATTGTTAATAAATATAAAAATGAAATTAATATAAAGATAATTATTAAAAGCAATATTACATAGGTAATAAAAAATAATTGTTAATTATCACAGAAATGTAAGAAGAAAAAAAAATTATTTTTGTTTTTGAAAAAAATATATTTTGTTTCTTTTTTTCCTCTTGTTTCGTGCCAGCTGGAGATGACATAAAATGAAGAAATATAAAATAAATATATTCTAAATAAATATACATATATTAATATATTCATTTTGATTTTATTATATTATTATTATTATTAATATTATGATATTATTATTAATTATTATTATTATTATTATTATTATTATTATATTATTATTATTATTATTATTATTATTATTATTATTATTATTATTATTATTATTATTATTATTATTATTATTATTATTATTATTATTATTATTATTATTATTATTATTTATCTATTGAGATTATTATTATTATTATTCTTATTATTATTATTAGGGATTATTATTATAAATTTTTAATTTATTTTAAATTGAGTTAATTTTATTTTGATGATATAAAAAGTAAAGAAACAATTATTGTTTCGTAGTGTCAGTATTCTTATGATTATGATTTTTAAAACGTATTATTCATTATTATTATTATTATTATTATTATATTATTATTATTATATTAGATTATTATTATATTATTATTCTATTTTATTATTATTATATTATTATTATTATTATTATATTTATTATTGTTATTATATGAGTTTATGATTATTATTATTATATTATTAAATTATTATTATTATTATTATATTATTATTATTATTATTATTATTATTATTATTATTTATTATTATTATTATATTATTATTATTATTATTATATAAATAATAATAATAATAATAATAATAATAATAATTAATAATAATAATAATAATAATAATTAATAATAATAATAATGATATAAGATAATAACAATATAATAATAATAGATAATGAGTAATAATAATGATAGAAATAATAATAATAATAATTAATAAGAATAATAATAATTAATAATAATAATAATATAATAAAATAAATTAATAATAATAATAATATATAATAATAATAATAATAATAATAATAATAATAATAATGATAATAATAAAATAATAATATAATTTATAGAAATAATTATAGAAATAATAATAATAATAAAATAATATAATAAATAATAATTAATAATAATAAATAATAATAAGAATAATAAAATAATAATAATAAATAATAATAATAATAAATAATAATAATAATGAATAATAATAATTAATAGTAAAATAATAATTAAAATAAATAATAATAATTAATAATAATAATAATAATAATAATAATAATAATAATAATAATAATAATAATAATAATAATAATAATAATAATAATAATAATAATAATAATTAATAATAATTATAAAAAATAATAATAATAATGAATAAAATAATAATAATAATAATAATAAGAATAAATAATAATATAATAATAATAATAATAATATAATAATAATATAATAATAATAAATTAATAATAATAATAATAGATAATAATATAATAATATAATTAATAATAAATAATATAATAAAATAATAATAATAATAATAATAAAATATAATAATAATAAATAATATAATAATAATAATAATAATAATAATAATAATAATAATAATAATAATAATAATAATAATAATAATAATAATAATAATAATAATAATAATAATAATAATAATAAATTTATCCTCTAGTTTAAAGGCTTAAATCCGAAATTTCTTCGCGAGCTTAACAGATTTTATTAAGAATTTTATACAACTTAAATATAAATTTATTCTAAAGCTTAACAGATATAAATAAGATATTTAATGTGGAGTTTGTCATTTATAAATGGAAGCTTATTCTACATTTTATATGAATTAAATATTTATTCTAGAATTTAAAAGACAAATAAGAAATTTATTCTAGAGTTTAAACTACGTAAATAGCAAATTTATTCTTAAATTTAACATAAATAATAGCTAATTTAATCTAGAGTTTAAGTCCTGAACTAGAAATTTAGTATAGAGTTTTATAGGTTTAAATGGGATATTTAGTTAATTTGTATTTAGATAATTTGTATTTAGATAATTTGTATTTAGATAATTTGTATTTAGATAATTTGTATTTAGATAATTTGTATTTAGATAATTTGTATTTAGATAATTTGTATTTAGATAATTTGTATTTAGATAATTTGTATTTAGATAATTTGTATTTAGATAATTTGTATTTAGATAATTTGTATTTAGATAATTTGTATTTAGATAATTTGTATTTAGATAATTTGTATTTAGATAATTTGTATTTAGATAATTTGTATTTAGATAATTTGTATTTAGATAATTTGTATTTAGATAATTTGTATTTAGATAATTTGTATTTAGATAATTTGTATTTAGATAATTTGTATTTAGATAATTTGTATTTAGATAATTTGTATTTAGATAATTTGTATTTAGATAATTTGTATTTAGATAATTTGTATTTAGATAATTTGTATTTAGATAATTTGTATTTAGATAATTTGTATTTAGATAATTTGTATTTAGATAATTTGTATTTAGATAATTTGTATTTAGATAATTTGTATTTAGATAATTTGTATTTAGATAATTAGTAATAAATAGAAAATTTATTCTATAATTTAATATCTAAACAGGAAACTATTTCTAAGGTTCAAAATAATTAAATAGCAAACTAATTTTATTAATCACGTTTAAAGAAAAAAATTGATATAATTAAGGTATGTGACTTGAATAGAAAATAGCATATTTGAATAAGAAATTTACTCCGTAGTTTAATAGATTTATATAAGAAATTTTTCCTATAGTTTAACAGATTTAAATGCAAAATTTGTGAAATTTTAAATGAAATATAAAATGAAATATTGTTCATTATAACTAAATAGGATATATATTCTATAGTTTAACAGATTTAAGTACGAAATTGGATAATAAAGTTTAACATAATTAAAGAGGAAATTTATTCTAGAGTTTAGAAGAGTTAGATGTAAAAGACTGTTTACGTTAGGTCAATCGGTACTTGAATAAAAAAGACGTAAGTTGAGCTGAGGTTCTAAATTATATTTATTAAAAATAAAATTTACATTTTAAACAAAATAATTATAATGATTTTCAAACAGATAAAAATCCATCAGTAAATTTAAAAAAAAATGTAAATCTTAAAAATTGATTAATAATAATTAAAATATCAAAAATAATAATAATAATAATAATAATAATAATAATAATAATAATAATAATAATAATAATAATAATAATAATAATAATAATAATAATAATAATAATAATAATAATAATAATAATAATAATTTATGAATTGATTTTAATAATTTACTGAAAAAATAGTTATATGAAAAAATTTTAATTATTAAATAATAATAATAATAATAATAATAATAATAATAATAATAATAATAATAATAATAATAATAATAATAATAATACTGACAATTTATGTATGTTTTAAATACATTATTTATTTTAGACATTGATTGGCTATCCATTGATGAGAATAATTTGTGCTGAGATTTTCAATTAAAATTTGAAAAAGAATTTCAAAAAACCATCGATAAATAAAAAAATTAAAACAAAACATAAAATTCCCATGATAATAATAATAATAATAATAATAATAATAATAATAATAAGAGGAATTAAGAATAATAATAAAATAATAATAATAATAATATTTTAATTAATTTAATAATAATATAATAAAATAATAATATAATAATATAATAATAATAATATTAATAATTATCGGAAAAGAAAGAGTTATTTGTAGTAACAAAAACCATCACAATGTGGGTAATGATAATAATAATAAATAATAATAATAATTAATATAAAAATAATAAATAATAATAATAATAATAATAATAAATAATAATAATAATAATAATAATAATAAATAATAATAATAATAATAATAATAATAATAATAATAATAATAAATAATAATAATAATAATAATAATAATAATAATAATAAAAAAAATATAATAATAATAATAATAATAATAATAATAATAATAATAATAAAAATAAATAATAATAATAAATAAAATAATAAATAATAATAATAATAATAATAATAAAAATAATAACAATAATAACAATAAAAAAATAATTAATACTAGATAATAATAATTAATAATTAATAATATAATTAATAATAATTAATAATAATAATAATCATCCCAATTACTAATAATAATAATATTAATAATAATAATAATATAATAGGTACCTACAATATAGGTATATAAATAATAAAAATTAAGAAAAACTTTAATAACAACAATAATAATAATAATTATAACAAATAAGATATGCTAATAATAATAATAATAATAATAATAATAATAATAATAATAATAATAATAATAATAATAATAATAATAATAATAAAATAACAATATTATTAAGATGATCAATTGTAAGAATAATAATTAATAATTAATAATAAATAATAATGAAAATAATAATAATAATAATAATAATAATAGAAATAATAAATATAATAACAATTATCATTAATATTTGCTAATAATAATTTTAAGAATAATAATAATAATAATTAGATAATAATAATAATAAAATAAAAAATAATAAGAATAATAATTAATAATAATAAGAATAATAATAATAATAATAATAATAATCAAAATTATTATAACAATAGTTAAAGAATAATAAATAATAATAATAATAATAATAATAATAATGAATAATAATAATAATAATAATTAATAATAATAATAATAATAATGTAAAATAATAATAATAAATAATAACAATAATCATAATGATTTAGCTTTAATAATACATTGATCAACAAGTAGTGATAATAATAATTAAGAATAATAATAATAATAATAATAAATAATAATAATAATAATAATAATAATAATAATAATAATGGAATAATAATAATTAATAATAATAATAATAATAATAATAATAATAATAATAATAATAATAATAATAATAATAATAATAATAATAATAATAATAATAATAATAATAATAATAATAATAATTAATAATAATAATAATAATAATAAGAATAATAATAATTATAATAATAATAATAATAATAATATAATAATAATAATAATATAATAATAATAATAATAATAATAATAATAATAATAATAATAATAATAATAATAATAATAATATAGTATAATAATAATAATATTCCAACTCTCTTAATCCTATTTCCAACTTGTAGATTAAAGGCAATAACAACAATATAACTTACCTTTCCACACTTATCAATCGATTGCTTCAGATCCAGCATCGGATTTTGAGATTTTATGACATCACCAATGAGTGTCTCTTCTTTGAACACAGATTCCTTTTCCAATTCTTTAAACTTAGATTTTATAAATTCTCATAAGATAATAATAAAATAATAAATAATCATAGTTAATGATAATAAATAATAAATAATAATAATAATAAATAATAATAATAATAATGGAAAATAATAATAATATATAATAAAATAATAATATTAATATAAAATAATAATGAATAATAATTAATAATAATTATAATAATAGATAATATCAATAATAATAATTAAATAATAATAATAAAAATAATAATAATAAAAAATAATAATAATAATAATAATAATAATAATAATAATAATAATAATAATAATAATAATAATAATAATAATAATAATAATAATAATAATAATAATAATAATAATAATAATAATAATAATAATAATAATAATAATAATAATAATAATAATAAATGTTAATGGTGTTTTGGAAAAATATATTTCGATAACATGTTTTTAGTACATTGCATTATTATTATTATTATTATTATTATTATTATTATTATTATTATTATTATTATTATTATTATTATTATTATTATTATATTATTATTATTTTATTATTATATGAAAAATAACATTCTCTGAATATAGTTATTTTTCCAACGTCAATATCTGGTGTTCAGCCATGATCGTATAGTGGTTAGTACATTGCGTTGTGGCCGCAATAACCCAGGTTCGAATCCTGGTCATGGCACAAAGTTTATTAATATAAATAATATATATATATTATATATAGTATATATATTATATATATAGTATATAAATATATATATATTATAATAAAGATCAAAGTTAACTTGGAAAACATAGAAATTAAATTAAATTATGCAAGGAATATATATATAATATATTATATATATACTTTTTAAAAAAGGAATAATTTAAATGTAAGACATAATATATAATAAAATTTAGTATAACATATAATATTTAAATATATGACATGTAGGTAAAACTTAAGTTCTTTCTGACCTTCTATTATCGGATAATATATATATATATATATATATATATATATAGTATTATATATAAACCAATCTTTCTTATAACAAAGACTTAAAAAAGCCAAATAGTCATAACTTACAAAATCAATTTAGACCTAGACCTAACCTAGATGATTGTCGTTGCCATAACCTAGACCTAACCTAGATGGGATGTCGTTGCCGGAAACCTAGACCTAACCTAGATAGTTTTGGTTTAATTCAAAATATTATAATATTACAGTTAATAAAACAACTCACGGCTTATGGATAATTCCTTTGCTATAGCTTCCAGGAAATGTTCAAATCTCTCATCTTTAGCATGCTTTTTGCCACATAAATAACTCCAAATAGCTGAGTAGTTACAATAAAAATAAAACTTTCCTTCTATTTCGTAATTTCACTTTCTTTCTTACACTTTTCACAAATCTTTTTATTACTATCAAATGAAAATGTTGAAACAATGCTAAACTGCTAAAATCATTTTTCACAAATTCGAAATCTTTTAAATTCTTATTGATTCAAAAAAATAGGAACACAAATATTCTCGACCTCATGGATCATGTCAAAAAAAATTTAGGCGGTTCGTAATAGTAATTATATATATATATATATAATTATATATATAATAATATTATTATAGATATATATAATAATAATATATATATATATATATAGATAATATAATAGTATATATAATATATATATAAAATAAATATATAATATAATATATATTTATTATTATATATATAATAATATAATAATATTATTATATATATATATATATATATAATATATATAAAGATAGTTTCTATATATTATATATATATATATTTGCTTTTGAGCGTTCCAATAATGCTCATAAATGAATATAAAAACCCATGTTAAAAAGATCTAGTTATTTCCAATTGGGTGATATCCTCCATATTCTAAGTAAATAAGTTGAAATCTAAGTTTATCGATATTTAAATAATAAAAATGGATAAATGACTCACTACTAGCCCCACTACTACTTAGTGAATAATACTTTCTTACTTTATTATCTACTGAAACTACCTAGTTACAATTACTACTACTACTAGTTACTACTACTACTATACTATTTTTGAATATCCGTACTACTATCTAACTACTATCACAACTCTATACTACACGTATCACTAACTACAAGTACGTACCACTAAATTACTAATATTTCTAACGTTAGTACTACTACGTATGCTTCGCCTGAAATAATATAAAAGCAATATAATAGATAATAATAATAATAATAATTAATAAATAATAATAATTAACATAATATAATATAATAATAATAATAATAATAATATAATAATAATACTAATACTAATACTAATAATAATAATAATAATAATAATAATAATGAATATAAGTAATATACTGAGAAGAGTGACGATTCAATGAATAATAATAATATAATAATAATAACAATATAAAGTTCGTATGAATATAATGATAATATAATTATTATTAAAAAAAAAATAAGTAAAATAAATAATAATATAATAAAAAATATATTTATTATTATTATTATTATTATTATTATTATTATTATTATTATTATTATTTTTATTATTATTATTATTATTATTATTATTTTTATTATATATTATTATTATTATTATTATTATTATTATATTATTATGATAATATTATGTTTATTATTATGATTATATATTATTATTATATATTATTATTATTATTATTTATTATATTATCATTATTATTTTATTATTATACTATTATGATTTTATATTTGATTAATATTATAATTTATTTATTATTTATATTATTATTATTGTTTATTATAATTATTTATTATTATTATTATTTAATTATTATTATTATTATTATTTTGATAGTAATAGTCATTATTATTATTATTATGTATTATTATTATTATTATTATTATTATTTATTTGTTTATATTTAGTGTTATTTTTCACACCACTTTTGCAAAAAGAATCAACATTATTATTATTTTATTATTATTATTGTTATGAATATAGGTATATGAATATGATATATAGGTAGTAATATTAATATATAATATGTATATATATAATATATATATATATATATTATTAATATATAATAATATCATATATATATATATATATATATATAACGAGAAGTGTCATTATTCAAAAATCAGATGCAGAACAGAATCCAATTTGCCTTATACTGTTTACCAGATAGTTTGATGTAATATTAAACTTGAATCTCGAATCTCAGAAGTATATATAATTTCTACTTAAGTAATTGTTTTGAGTTTCAAAATTTAAAAAAATTTTAATTGGTCTGTAATGTAGGATGGGAAATAAAACTGGCTTGTTGGTAACTAGTTTTTTAAAAAGAAAAGAAAACGACTACATGATTTGTTCGAGGCAGAGTTATTTCTTCGGGAGAAAGGGGGAGGGAGGGCTGAATTTCCATCTACCATTTTTTTTCTGTTTTTGCCCATTTTTCATTCTTTTGATATAAATTTTTCTTATAAAATTTTTGTTTCCTCAAAATTTCAGGGGATGTCATCTGTCAGTTCCCCCCTCCACCCCCTCCCCTACCCTGCTTAAGCAACTGATGGGATAGGTTCTGCCTCCAAGAGTTTATCCTCAGGAACCCCAATTGCACATCATTAAATCTGAATTAGTGTAGCGTTTATCTTAAAATTGAAACAGTTTGAGATATCTGGCATTTATCAAATTTTGTTTTTAGCAATAATTATGGATACTACTGGCTGAGGATAAAAAGGAGGAGGAGTTAAATATTATACCCAAGATTAAAATGGGCATTTGGAGAAATCAGGGCGTGAACGAAAAATGCTTACAAACCAATGAACTCCACACCCTGAATTTGGACGGTTTTTCGTAAAATGTTACTCCCTTTTTTTATGTGAGGCCTAATCTATGGGATTGGTCTATTTAAGCCCACAATGAAATATCTTTGAAGCTGCTATAAAATACGGAAGCAGAGACACTTGAATTAATAATATCTAATCTATCTATCTATCTATCTATCTATCTATCTATCTAATGCCATCTATCATCAACTATCTAGCTATAACTATTTTTTTTTATAATTTACTCTCCCCTTAATTCAGTTTTCAACGAAAAATAAGTTGAGAGGCAAGTTTTACACGAAACTTCACTATGCATGCACACGTACACACACACAACACACACAACATCACACACACACAACACACACACACACACACACACACACACACACAAACACACACACCTATGCAACACACGCCACACTCACACAACAAACACATAAGGTAATATATATTGATAGTTATATTAATAGATAGATGATAATATTATTATATATATAGTATAATATATATATATATATAAATAATATAATATATATATATATATAATATATATATATAATATATGTTGTATTATAATATAAGTATATTATATATATATATATATATATATATATAAATATAATTATTAAAAATTAATATATATATTATAATATATATATATATAATTAATTATATATAAATAATTTTTAATTATTATTATATTTAATTTTATAATTTATTTAATAATATATATATATATATATATATAAATACAGTTAATGCCTCTTGATTATATTGGGGGTCGATAAGCTATATAAATATATATATATAATATATAATATATTATATATTATATATAATAATATATATATATTATATATTAATATATATATAATATAATTCATATATATTATAAATATATGACATATAATATATATATATATATTATTTTAGTTATTTAATATTTTATTATATATATTTATTAAATTATTTAAAACATCGTAGTTAGTAGCCATGATCGTATAGTGGTTAGTACATTGCGTTGTGGCCGCAATAACCCAGGTTCGAATCCTGATCATGGCACCAAGCTTTTATATTTCAAAGACACATTTCTCGAAATCGTTTCGAGTAGTTATATATATATATGATATATTTACTACTACCAGATGATAAATATATATATTAATATATATATATATATATTATAATATATATATATATATAATATATAATATATATTAGATATATATATATATCCATTGTATTATTAAAATTTGACATATATTATATATATATATATTATATATATATTATATATATAGTATATATATATATATTATATATTAATATATATATATAATCGAATAAAGAGAGAAGAGAGGAGAGAGAGCAAGAGATTTGACGAGAGTGTGTGGAGAGGTGAGAGAGAGGAAGTGTGAGAGGAAAGGAGGGAGGTGATGGAGGAGAGATGGACGAGAAATTTTTTGAAGGACTTTTGATTTCCGAGAAGGGAGGGGAGAGGAGGAAGGGAGAGAGGAAGGAGAGAAGAGGGGAGATGTGGGTTGGCGTGGAGAGGGGAGGAGAGAGCGAGAGGAGAGGAGAAGGACGGA
Organism: Trachelipus rathkii; assembly: GCA_015478945.1. Classification (NCBI taxonomy): domain Eukaryota; kingdom Metazoa; phylum Arthropoda; class Malacostraca; order Isopoda; family Trachelipodidae; genus Trachelipus; species Trachelipus rathkii. Next base: position 7,108 of record JABUQX010105038.1, on the reverse strand, counting down.
AAGATGAGAGAGGAGAGAGGAGATGGAGAGAGGTGTTGGAGGGGGAGTGTGGGAGGATCGGAGGGAGAGAGGAGGAGAGAGAGAGAAGGAGTGTGGTTATGTATATAATATATTATATATATAGGGATATATCCTTGTAAGTTTTAATTTCAACTAAAACTCTCTTTCTCTCTCTGGAGCTCTCTCTCTCTCTCTCTCTCTCTCTAAGTTTATAGTATGTATTTGTAGTGATATATATATATATATATATATAGAGATATATATCTATATATTAGAATATTATATAAACTGGGAACACGATACAAGGTTATTGCAGTCACAATGCAATTATTCACACTAGTGCAACATTACTACTTAAAAATACACATATAGCTTGACTAATAGGAAAGCTTAACTAGCAAGAGCATGAGAATTTTATAATGATATAATTTCAACTACTAGTAAAAATTTTATTATGTATTATTCATTTTATTATTATTATTATTATATTGATTTATTATGATTATTATTATTATTATTATTATTTTATTATTATTATTATAGTTATTCATTATATTATTAGTTAGGAGTTGTATTGCTTATGTAGAATGTGGTATATTGTAATTGTTTCACAGCTCGTTTAATAAATGACACTAATATTAAATTTCTGTGTAACGTTGGCCTTTAGTAAGTTCCAGATGTAGAAAACATCATAATTAATATTAAACCACAAATATTGAAGAAAAAATTCATCAATCAAGGCAAAATTAGTACAATGGATCGATAAATTGCGAAGGCTGAAAAATGAGAGATAATGTGGTGTGGTTTTACAGTGTTGGTTAATGCATGTCAAAAATAAAAGAATCTCCAATATAAAGCAAGAATTGCTTTCTATAAATGAATTATATATACTATATATATATATATATATATAATACATAATATATTTATAATATAATATATATATATATATATATATATATATATATATATATATATATATATATATATATATATAATAATATATATATATATATATATTATATATATATATATATATATATAATAATAATAATAATAATAATAATAATAATAATAATAATAATAATAATAATAATAATAATAATAATAATAATAATAATAATAATACGTTAAGAAAAAAAAGAAAAAAGAAAAAGAAAAACTAAAAAAAAAAAAGAGGAAAAGAAGGAGGAAACTGAAGCAGACCCATATTATCCGAGAAGCCTTGAGAAAGTAAAAGGTTTCTGAAGGTTCTTCGAGTTATTGCATCAACTTTCAGACTCTGTGATGACATGATTATTCGATGGTTTTATTGGTTCATAAAACTAACAACTTCATTTGTATTTAAATTTATTCAACTTTTGTTTTGCCTAAGAGTTTTTATTTTTCACCCTCAGTATAAGCCTCGATATTATAATACAAAAGAATTTTCCTGGTCTGCATATTTTGAGTTAACTTATATTATTAATTTAAATATATATTTTAAATAAATATTATATTGTTAATTTAAATATATTTTGTTATTTAAGTAGAATCTCTGTATAAAAAAATGAGAAATTTTAATATTTTTTTCATTATTCTAAAAGTTAGCGTAAGTTTTTTCTGACATATTAAAAATCAATATTACAGGCAATATTTAACGATCAATATTATAGAAATATAGATAACACATTAAACCATCAACATTATTGACAAAAAAAAATTAGTATCTCAAAATTTTGATTCAAGGATAAATACTATTAACTATTTAACGATCAATATTATTGGCAGTATTTAACGATCTATATTATTGACAGTGTTTAGCGATCAGAATTATTGGCAATCCTTTAAACGATCAAAACTATTAATAATATTTATTTAGTGATCAGTATTTTATGATAATACTTTAAACGATCAATAATATTGACAATATTTAACTGTTAACAATAATGATAATAATTTGAACAATCAATATTACTTGCAATTTGTAATGATCAAAATTATTAACAAGATTCAACGGTCAGTATTAATGACAACGATTTAAACTATCAATATTATAGGCAATATTTATTGACAATTATTAGCGTAGAAGGAAAGTTATTGAATAATAGAATATAGAATATAGAATATAGAATATAGAATATAGAATATAGAAAATAAGAATATAGAATATCTAGATATTGAATATAGAATTGCGGGACCAGAAATGTTGACTAATATTCAAAAATAAAAAAGAATTATCTTTAAAGTTCGGTTCCCAAAGACATGACGCCAATTGCTATTAAATATTATTATTATTATTATTATTATTATATATTATTTTATTATTAATTGATTAATATTATTTTTTATTATTCTTCTATTATTATTTTATTATTATTATTATTATTATTATTATTATTATTATTATTATTATTATTATTATTATTATTATTATTATTATTATTATTATTATTATTATTATTATTATTATTATTATTATTAATTATTATTTTATTTATGTATTATTATTATCTATTATTATTATTTTATTATTAAAATATTATTATTATATTTATTACTTTATTATAATATTATTTATTAATTATTATTATGATTATTATTATTATTATATGTATTTATTATTATTATTATTATTATTATTATTCCATTATTATATTTATTATTATTAATTTATTATTAAAAAAAAAAAAATTAAATAAAAGTCAAAAAATTTAAAGATAAATTAAAGTTTAGTCTTTAGATTAAAATTCAAAGACGTAATTCGATAAAATATCTGGTGCAAAATCGAGGAAACCTGCCAAAGTAGAATAAGAATAAATTAAAGAAAAAAAGAAAGTCTTAAAAGAATTTAGCAAAAAAACTTGAATTTCAGAATCTTTGTTTTACATTATCATATTTTTTTCAGTCTTAAATAAAATATAAACAATAGAAAATAACCAGAAAATATAACGAACAAAAAAGCGGGGATTTTAGTGAAAATATAGAGAAAAAAATGTGGGCTAGTATTTTCTAATTGATATTTCTTGAAACTTATTCGAAATTAGTAAATCGAAGAGAATGAAAAGTGAAAATGATAGTTGATTTGAAAGTAGGGCACAATTTATTATTCTTTTAAGATACTATTTATGCCTTTAATGGAAGGGTTTTAATAAGGGTTGGAATATCTTGATATTGTTTTCTATCTTTTTTATACTATAGTATATATTATATATATATATATATATATATATAATATATATAATCACTATTACTCTTAATAATAATATATATATATAATATAAATATATAATGTAAGTACCTATATAAGGTATACTATAGGATAATTATAATATATATATAATATATATATATATTATATATATAGTATAAATATATATATTATATATACTAATTATATATTATATATATAGCACATTTATTATCATATATTATTATATAATAGTATATATTATATATATTTATATTATATATATATATTATAATACTATATATATATATTTATATATATATATATATATATATATATTATATATTATATACTATATTATATATTACTATATAGTAATATATATATAAATATATATATTATATATACTATAATTATATTATATATATCATATATATATAATTATAATATATTCTTAGTATATATAATATATAATATAATAATATACTATAATTATATATAATAAAGTTATATATTTATTTAAATAATATAACAAATATATAGTAGCTATAAAAGATTTATTTTATGAATTATATCTCTGATATAATTATATATTATATATTATTAATATATATTTTATGTACTATATATAAGCTGCTGTTGGTCGCTTTGTGCGTGCGCTGGTGCCACTTGTGGAACTTTTTCACTCTTTTTACTAAAAGTGAGAGCGATCGCGCAAACAATGTTGCATTTCTTCCTCTTTTCTTCTATCTCTCGTTTCGGACGGTGCTGTTGTTGAGCGTGGTACGTACTGAAACGCAATGGTATCATAGACTTCTTCGCTCCCTTTGGTTGATAGAGAGACCATTTCGAGGGAAGGATGCCGGTGCTATTACTGTAGCTGCTGCTGTTGCTACTGTGTCGCCTTTCGAAAGGGATGCACGATCGGGTGCGGCGGGCGTTACCCAATCAGGCGTTTTCCCACTCCGCTTCTTGAAAAGAAGGGTGTGCGGAAAATTGCGTGTATTGGTGTTAGCGCCGTAGTTGCCAAAGTCGCTCCGATTGTTGTTCTCCTTTCGACAAACGCAAAGGGGCGCATAGTGGCTGCTGCATCAGCATAAAAATTTGTATCAGTAATAGCGTCGGTGTCTCTCTTTCTCGAAACAGGTTTTTGAGGGGACGTTAACAGAAGTCTGGTGGTGCCATCTCGAATTAAGTTTCGTTTCGTGCGCTGTGTTGCCGGACCGGCAGCAGCCTTGAAAAAAGAAAGAGAGATAGAAGGAGGGGGGGAAGAGGAAGGAAAATTTGCGCGACGCTCTCATGACAAAACGCTGGAGATGAGGGAAGGTTTGTTTGTGGTATTAGCGCATAAGCATTGTGTTGCCGGATGGCGACCCGCAGTAGTAGTAGCTATCCTGAGAATGAGACGTTGTGTTTTGTTAGTTCCTCGCGTGCGCTCCGTCCGTTTCTCTTTCCACTGTTGCCGAATGCGAAAGAAACTCAAAGTGCACGCTTTGTCGCTCGTCGTATAATAGCGCATATCAGAGAGCCTTTTCGCGTAGTCCATGAGGCAGAGAGTTACTTATCATCTTTATGGTGGTAAGTTAGTGCACGACGGTATTAGTAGTCGCTGTTTAATCCGCTGCTGCTAATGCTGCTGCTGTTGCTGCAATGAATTTTGTTGCTCGGTCGGTGGTATTCGTGTTAAATGGGGGTGGCGTCACCTGAAGAACGCTAACGCAGGAAATTAACCTAACGAATATCACCGTACTATGCAACCCTCATCATTGCAAAAGCAGCAGCAGCTAATAGGCAGCAGGGAGAATACGTCGCTACCGTAGTGGTGATGGGAAAATTATTTCCTTTGCTGCACTTTATTGTCGGCGGTATATCTCTTGATCGGGGGTGGCGTCACCTGAAGAACGCTAACGCAGGAAGATCAATAAAAGAGGTATATCATCACAGTATTAGTGTCAGCAGCCCTACAGTAAGCGGCGGCAGCGACGCCGTTCTTTCTGCCATCCTCTGGATATTACGAATTGTGCCTAAACCGACCTTGCTTCAGGAGAGAGTACCCGCATAACTTAAGCATATAAGTACGCGGAGGAAAAGAAACCAAAAGGGATTCCCTTAGTAAGGGCGACTGAAAAGGGAGGAGCTCAGCGCGTAGGCTGCAGGGCCGAAAGGTCCTGTGAGCGATGCCGCGTATGGGAGTAATCGTGTGGAAGCCGATCCGACCCGAAGTGTTTGTCGATTGCAATCCCGCTGGCCATAGAGGGTGTTAGCCCCGTAGGGTCGTTGCCTCGGTTTTCCACGTCGGTTGCTCTCGAGAGTCGGGTTGCTTGGAAATGCAGCCCTAAGCAGGTGGTAAACTCCATCTAAAGCTAAATATCCCCACGAGACCGATAGAGAACAAGTACCGCGAGGGAAAGTTGAAAAGAACTTTGAAGAGAGAGTTCAAGAGAGCGTGAAACTACCACGAGTCTAAAGCGAATGAGCGTTCGTACCCGAAATGGTCGGCTTCAATTCACCCCGGAGGTAACGCAGCGTCTGGTCGTAAACGTTAGTTGAACGGATCCCGGAGATTCTTTCGGGGATTTCCCCGGAGTTTCGATGGTCGACCGACGTTTCAGGCAGCGAGCGCCGAAGGGGGATGCACTGCTGGCCGAAGTAGGGCACCGCGGCCGTTCGAGAGGTGTCGATGACACGGGGGTCTGGGAAACCGCTAATTCTCGTTCCCGGATAGGCAGCAAACCGCTTGCCGGTTTGAAGACGCCGCCGGGTTTTCCGAGTTTGGCGGGGCCGCCCCGTTGCTCTGACGGCCTCTCGGACGGTTAAATGTTGTAAAGTGTGCTCTTGACTGGGGGTATACGTCCTCTCACCACCTCAGCCGCCCCTGAGGAGGCGAAGTCGTGCCCCCGCTATGTCTCGCAGCGCGCGACGCGGTGTAGTTTGCGACAGCTTACTCGTCCCGTCTTGAAACACGGACCAAGAAGTCTAGAATATGCGCAAGTCAAAGGGCTGTCTAAACCCCAAGGCGAAACGAAAGTGATCCTTTCATAGGGCTGATCCGTTTCGGGGTGCGTGCGTAGGTATTTCTCCAGGTCGCCGGTGTCGCCCTCACGGGTTATTTCGGCGGTGAGTGGGTTTGCCTCTGGTCTCCCCCCGATTAACCACCCTGTATGTGGACGGCGCAAGCCCGGGGCCCGCGCCGCTCCTTCTCGCTGTTAATGCCTAACCGGCTAGCTGCTTCCCCGTTCCCCAAACAATTTATGACAAATTTTTTTTGTCTTGTTCTTCGGGGGACGGGGCACGTAGTGGTCGCGTTTCGCAGGCTTGTTAAGTTGAGTAGCGGGCTCTCCGAGCGCATATTCTGGTACCCGAAAGATGGTGATCTATGCCTGGCCAGGATGAAGCCAGGGGAAACCCTGGTGGAGGTCCGCAGCGATTCTGACGTGCAAATCGATCGTCAGAGCTGCGCATAGGGGCGAAAGACCAATCGAACCATCTAGTAGCTGGTTCCCTCCGAAGTTTCCCTCAGGATAGCTAGTGCTCGTTTCGCGCATTGAGAGTTTCATCCGGTAAAGAGAATGATTAGGGGTCCTTGGGGATGAAATTTCCTCAGCCCATTCTCAAACTCTAAACGGGTGAAGAAAAGGGTTCTTTCTTCATTGAAGCCTCTTTGTCGAATCCGAGTACTTAGTGGGCCATTTTTGGTAAGCAGAACTGGCGCTGTGGGATGAACCAAAAGTCGAGTTAAGGGGCCTAAGTACCGGCTCATTTAGAACCAATGAAAGGCGTTGGTCGCTCAAGACAGCAGGTCGGTGGCCATGGAAGTCGGCATCCGCCAAGGAGTGTGTAACAACTCACCTGCCGAAGCGACTAGCCCTGAAAATGGATGGCGCTAAAGCCGGTCCCCGATACTCGACCGTCGAGGTAGTAACGGCTCTTCCCTTTCCC